>APFE030005930.1:14475-72310 GCA_000404065.3 Pinus taeda
TGACTATAGCTGTGCATGATGATTTGCACAATTAGTGGGATTGAGTATTGCCAATGAGGATTGCGTGGTATAGCCAAGGAAATACGAGTTTTCTTCATTCATTCATCAGTATTCTCTTGCAGGATTGTGCAGTGGAGGCAGGCAAGCAGTGGGGGAGATTTGGAGATCAGATCTGAGCTGTATTGTGTGTAACAGAGGTGGAGATACTTGTGAGAAGTATTATGCTGTGTAATGTTACATGACTCAATCATTAATATACAGATAGTTGGGGTTTTTAGCGAGATGCTTTCCCCGTGATACATATTGTGTTAATGTGTGAATGCTCTTGATGTTTTATTGTTATTGATGCTGCTATATTGATGATCAACGTAGAGGAGCTTATGTATTGTGTATGTTTTCCGCAATAGTACATGATCAGGATAATCTCCATTGAATATGTGTTAAATTATTCAAAATTTCTACTTTTTTTATCATTTTTTGAACTCGTTAAAACTTACGAAAAAGTGAAAACTTACCGTCACCTTTAAGCTCTTTTTTGACTCCTAAAACATGAAAAGATTGCCGAGTTTTTCTTTTTAAGCTCGTTAAAACAGAACTAAAAAGACGGTCCTCTTACAGCCCTTTTCTGACTATAAAAACATGAAAAGATCGTTGGGTTTTTGTCGTTTCAAATTCGATATTGGTCATAAAACGAGGTGTCGTTGATTGCTTTTTTACTTTTTCGGATCAGAGGCACTATTAATGAAAATTACTCGTTGGTCGTAAAAGATCAAGCGGTTCTCTCAAGTATTATTTTATACTTTTCTGGGCTTGGGAGACACAAATTTATGAAAAAGTCAAACCCTAGAGTCTTCTTAAGTTTTTTCAGACTCTCTAAAAATGAAAAACGCCGAGTTTCTCCTATACTGGACTCGATAAAATTCGACAGTAAAGGACTTGTTCTATTACAAACAGGAACGGACCACTCCTTCTTAGGGTTCGAATTTAAAACTAAGTTGGACTCACCCGAAGGGTGAGCTTATAATCAAGCATATGTTATCCTCCTCAAGCTTGTAAAAAATAAAGAGGTACTTGCCAGAAATGGTGGGGGAAAAGAGAGAAAAGTAAGTCTGTTTGTCACACTTTATAACCACTCTTGAACATGACCTTTTCATTCACCTGGGTTGGAAAATCCTTTACCTAACAGTTGATCAAAACATATTGAAAGTCTTCAGCCGGTTTCTGGGTATTAACTTTGGGTCAATTGTCACCAAACCATCTGTCGTGTCGTTATGTGTTCAAGAGGTCAGTGCAAATAAGCCATTCATCTGCAAAATTCCTGTCATCCATCTTGACCATCCCTGAGTCAGTCCTTGCAACTAAATTTCTTCAACTTGATCTATGATTTCGTGTTGTGGGCTTGCTTGCATGGATCGCTTTCTATCGACTTCAGCTCATTATCTAGAAAGATGATCTAGAAACCATTAGTACCTTGAGATCTGCATGTCTTAATGGCAGGTTTCTCGCCTTTGACGATAGTTTACATCATCCACTTTCGATCTAAGGATTCCATGACATGTTCGACATCAACACATCTTATCACATTTCATGGATTGTGTTGAGTACTTTGAGGGCCATTTTCATTATTGGTGGTTTCTCTCACGCTTGTTAACATTTTACATCATTGACTGGTAATCAAGCGGTTTCTACCATGTTCGACTTCGACAAATTCAATCTCATGGATAGAATCGTACTGTTTCAGGACGTACAAATGAAGACCCTAGATCTAGTTTCTACCATCCAGGTTGTGAGGAATTTTGTATTCATTATATTATGGACTATTCATAAACAGATTGTTGCATCCATACTGTGTCCACATGTGTCTGTACTTATGATGTGTTACGAGATCATTCCTATATCAGAGCAGTAGTTAGTCTTCTAGTCAGTTTTCAGTCTCTTAGTCAGTTTTTATCTGAGTATGGGGATGCCTACCTCAGCGATGATATGATCTCATATATATATTTTTCATTTAATGTTTTTATAGGTTCCAAACGGGCTCTCCGCAAGATGATCCTCGAAATCATAAAGCACTTCACTCTTCCTATATGATAAATAAAAATCCTCATATACTACAGACTTCGCACTTTAGGGGGCAATCTGTTACACAAAAATATCGTCACCTTGACTATTTGTAGTCGGTGTAGGCCTATCATCACCTATACCAGCTTCCTAAGAAAGTCTTAAACCTCAGCTCTTCAAAGCAAGCTTGAAAAATGAGAGAAAGACATCAAAAAAGCAATGTAACTCTGGTTCCGAACTTTCTCTTACTTTTGCCTGCGGGCCCGCACCTTTTGTTCAAGTTATCTACGTACTTATACGCTCTATATGTAAAGGGGAGGGTGCGTACCCCTGTAAAAGTCAAAAGGCGCAATCTTTATCTTAAAAAAACTCATCTTGGGTTAATTCTAGAGTTTTCTAGAAGCATTTGTTACGTGGATTGTTCGCTCCAAGTGGTTCATGCATCCCATGAGAGGAGGAACTAATCCCTTGTTGAGAGGAGCTATCCCTTTGAAGGAGGACTCTATCCCTTTGAAGGAGGACCTGGTAACTGATCTCCATTGCACTATAAATTGAGGCATTGGGTCAGTGGCCAGAGAGGTTAGAAGCTGAACTTTTGAGGGTAAATGCTAGTGAAATCAAGACTTCCTATTTGAGCTTAAGAGGAGAGATCACATACCTTTTTGGCTTCATTAGGGAGTGAGTGAAGCTTGTCAAAGTAGATGAGACTTCTTGTTGGACCCTGGGAGGAGCTTGTACAGCGTCAAGGCAAAGGTTGTAAGGTTCTTCTCCTTTTGAATTAATACAATCAAGCTCCTTTTTCTCAACAAGTATCTTATGTTATTTGTTTCATGGACTCCTTGACTTTCATGTTGAATATGTTTTATAATATTGGTTATTCAGGTGTTATTTAATCATTTGCCTTGTTTGTGCTTGCAGGTTTGCGACGAAGGAACTTCCTTGGATCAAAGGAGCGAAGGCATCTTCAAACTTGCGTTGGAATGAGGTAGGCCTTAAGCACATTTGTTTGCCATTATTTATAAAGAAAATTTAGATAAATATAGTGTCTGGTTGGTTTGTTTGTCATTAGGTCTTCATTAGATTCTAGGAAGGTCTGTCTTGTCCGCAAGATCGACTCATTCCACGTGACATAATGCATAAAGTTCTTTGTCATATGTGGGATAGTTAGTTACAAGTCCATTAAAATTTTTAGAATGAAATGAAATGGGCTTACCATGCTGCAATAGAACTGCTCCCATGGCATAATCGCTTATATCTGTTTGAATCTAGAATGGTTGTCTATGATCCAGAAGTGGTAATACCAAAGTTGAACTTATATTTTGCTTCAAAGCATCAAATTCTTTCTGCTGTACATCTCCCCAATGGCATACTTTCTTGACACTTGTCAATGCATGTAATGGCGGTGCAATAGAAGAAAAATTAGCAATAAACTTTCTCCAATGTTGTGCTTCCCCCAGAAAGCTTCTTACCTCTATAACTGTATTGGGCTTGGGCGAATTCATAATGACGTCAACCTTAGAGGGGTATATCTTTAGTTCACCTCCTCCAACAATGTGTCCTAGATACACCAAAGAAGTCTTACCAAATTCACATTTAGACATCTTTAAAAACAATTGTTATTTTCTCAAGACATCAAGTACTTTGTTTACATGCATGACATGTTCATCTCTTGACTTGCTAAATATGAGGATATCATCTAAGTAGACAATGACAAAATAATCTAGAAATGGTCTCAATACATCATTCATTACTCTCATGAAAGTAGTTGGATAATTTGAAAGACCGAAAGGCATAACAAGCTACTCAAACAATCTTTGTTTAGTTTTAAATGTAGTTTTCAAAATGTCTTCTTCAACTATCCTAACTTGATGATAACCACTTCGTAAATCTAACTTAGTGAAATACTTTGCATACCACAAATGATTAAGAAAATCATCAATTCTTGGGAGTGGATAACGATTCCTTACTGTGATTTTATTCAGTGCAAAAAAATCCACACACATGCACCAAGTACCATCCTTTTTTGGCACCAAGACAATGGGCGAACCACATGGTCAAGTAGATGGGTGTATGATACCTTTTCTCAAAAATTCTTGAATTTTCTTTTTGATTTCCAAACTCTACATAATAGACATGTGATACATGCTAATGTTCAGAAGTGGAACATCCTGTTGCAACTGAATCTCATGCTGAATTCCCCTCTTGGGAGGTAACCCCTTTGGTTCTTGAAACATCTCACCATGCTTTCTTACCACATCAAACAAATCAGATTTCAATTTATCATCACAACCTTCAAAAGATTCGTAACCAATATCATTCTTTTTCTTGATCATGAGAAACACAAAATTTTTACTTGCATTTACTAGTCTCTTCATCTGCCCTCATTAACCAAAGAAATGTTCAGCTTTTTGTGATGGGCTCTCACTATGTACTCCAACCCATTCTTGAGAAATATGTATTTGTTGTCATGGAAATAAAATACTGCTTTTCTATCATACAAATAAGGACTACCCAAAATGATTCCTAAGATGTCATGTGGAACTACATCTAACTCATTGATGATAATGGCGAACTTGAATAAACACTTTTTTTATAACATGTAAGTTTTCATTGTTTACTATCCAACCCAATGGATATGGCTTATGATGAGGTACAATTTCAAGGTTTAGTTTTTAAACCAAGTCTTATGAAATCAAGTTTGATTGTGACCCACTATCAAATAATGCATCAATCTTTGTATGATTTGAAATCAATCTAACATGAAGCAACTCTATTTTTGAATCTTCATTTGGAGTGTTGGTTTGACTATGTTATGAACTAGTGCTTGCAATAGTTTCTTTTCCTTTTGTAACCATGGCTGAAATCTTGGTCTCATCCCAAGAATATGAGCCAAGGTCATGTTGTGTGGTAGCAATCATCTTTTGTTTTCCCTTATTGTTTTGTTTCTTAGGCCTTAATTTGGGATGCAGTTTCCAACAATGGGCTTCATCATGCCCCTCTTTGGAAGAATGTTTGCATGTGATTTTCTCCCCTTATTTCTTCACACTTGCATTCTTATTTCCCTTCCATTTTCCACCCTTTTCTTTCTCCTTAGCCTTGAATGACCTCCTCTTACTACCCTCTTCCTGAATGTTCTTTCCTCTAGATTCAAGGTGCGTGGCTTGCACACATACCTCATCTAAATTGTTTGGATTAAACATAAGGATAATATGTTTCAAATAGGAATGTAAACCCCCAATATATTTTAGCAGTGTATCTTGGGAATTCAAATTCACTCCTAATAACAAAGTCCTTTTTCTAAACTCATGTGTATAATATTGGAGTGTTTGGCCTTTAAGCTACCTAAAATTATGCCAACTCATACTGGATTTTTGCATATAGGCTAAAGGATAAAACTGTATTTTAATTGCAGAAACAAATTCAACCCAAGTGATGGATATCTTACCATGGATTCTCATTTTCTCTTGAGTCTTTTCTTCCCACCAAACTATTGCAGCTCCTTCTAGCCTTAGTGAAGTCAACTAGATCTTCATGTCATCTTCTTGAAGGTTCTGAATTATGCAGTATACCTCCAAATATCAAATCCAATTGTCCAACTTTTCTGCATTCACCTCTCCATTGTACATGGGAAGTGAAAATTTTATGTCAAATTTTAGTAATGGAGTTTTTCCTTTTGGGGTTTTGGAATGAGTATGGGCAGTTTCAGTGGTGGTAGTGGAAGATGATGCTGTGTGAGATGGTGAAGCTGATGAGGATGGTGGAGATGGAGTTTGATTTCCACCATTCCCTTTGGAATCCCTCTTCTCATATTTTTTGTCCTCTGAGCTTCCTTCTCCATGTGGAGGTTTAGAACTCTCTCCAACCATTCTGGTGTTCCTATCTTCATAGAGGACTTTAACCATCTCTATCAAAGTAACTAAAGCTTTCTTGAATTCTTCCTCTTCTGAAGAGGGACCTTCAGGCTTTCTTTCTCTAGACATAATGGCTATGGATTCTGACTCAGAAATTTGTACTGATTGTACCTTTTCAATCACAGTTGAAGGAAAAAATTGAGGAGTTTCAAGTGTAGCTGGAATTGGAACTTTGGGTGGTGGAGATTGTGGCCTTATGGCTCTTCTTCTTAGAGGAATTACCCCAAGAGTTGCAACCAATAGCTTCCTTTCTCCTCTCTACAACTTTAACCTTTTAAGCATCACAATTTTGCAACCATTAAAATCCTAATTGCACAAACTCAAGCAATCAAGCAATTCAACCTTGAGCTCTGATACCAACTTGATATGTTTTTGTATGATTATCTTTGCTATGCTAATAACAATTAAATATTTATAAACATGTGCTTGCATATTGATTTTTGTGTTGAGCTTTCCTTAGTTGTTGGTGCTTGTAAACATGTAAATTTCCTTAAGTTAAACAAGACATTCATGATAAAAATAGCTTCAAAAATGAATAATGAACATAAAACATGTATAGTGCAACAAACCATCAAAGAGACACATTAACATAGTGTTTTGATGAAGGAGTTCACCCTTCCTGGGCTACATCTCCTTGGTCCAACTTCCATGGCTTGAGCCTCCGTATTAGCTCAATATGGAAAAAATGTTGTTTACAAAGCTCTATGACTCTTGATACTTACACTAATGTGTTCAAAAAGGTCCAAATTAGCTAAGAACACTTCTTTTTGATCTCAATTTGGTAAAAAATTGCTCAAGTTATGATGCATTCAAATGTTTCCTAGGAATCCCCGCTAAATCTGGAGAGACTCCAGTTAAGTCTGCCAAAACTGGTAGTTTTCGCCGTATTTGGTGTGCTGCCAACTCCATCACCAACTTAATCAATGGTTTAATTAAATTTAATTAAGCGCGATTAGCATGCTAATCGCCTATCCGCTGGCCCTTGGTTGCGTACTTGAGGTCGCATGGGGTGGGGGCTAGCGGTAGGGCTGGCTCCCACCACCCTTGCCATCGGACTTAACTGCACATTTAAATATATGAACATGGCTATAGTCTTCAATGTATCTGCTGATGGTCTAACGAAAATGCATGGAATTCGGGTGGGGGAGGTTACGGGTTCAAACCCACCTCCGCCCAACCCATATATTTTTACCATATGATATATGCGCATATGAAATTCAAACTTTAGACTTTACATATACCATACCACAACACATTTAAATGCAGATTTATGCAGATTTGGTGATATAGTTTGGAATATTTAATTATTAAATATATTTAATTCCACCTTAGAGCCAACTAGGCAATTTCATCTTCACACAACCACATTGGTGAATCTGAAGGTGACACTTGTCATAGCCCCATTGGGCGAAAATTGAAGAAGATTACCCTTGCTGACTAGACTATTGACTGGACTGCCATGCCATCATTGAGTTCCATTGTGAATTTTTTTTAGCTGTTTAGGGAAACGAACAACAGGCCTTTTCTCCTTCATCTAGACTCCGTTTTCGATGAAACAAATTGTGTTGCGATTGTCTTGATGAGACAGATGCATTCGTATAGTTTTGATACCAATACAAGAACTTTGATTTTTGAGATAAATACTGAGCACCTGATCATGATGAAACTAAGATCCAAAGTTTTGGCGATCAAATGTTGCTTAGACCTGTTGAGCTAGATTACAAAGCCATCTATTCGGCTTGTGCGGATTACAACTCTTCTTTGATTAATTAGGTAGATTAATCAATGGATTATGGCATGTATTTTGATCCATTTTCTTGAGTATTCTCTACTGACAAGAGAATCATGGAGATCATGATGCCAGATCATGGGCTGTGGGATGAACATCACCATCATTCCTCCTTACCATATCACATTGAGGATAATCTCAATGAGGTATATTTAACTAATTTTGTCAAGAATTTTACGAATTCTACCTCCATCCTTGAGGTCGACTCCGAAAATAACCTTCGAATATCGAAGAGATCATACCTCTCGATGTTATGAAACCAGCTCACGAAAAGATAGAAAAGAGAGATCAACGCCTTAGAATTCAACCTCTTCGAGGGGGCAACCTCCTTTACATTACACAAATGAATAATTCTTGGATGATTCAAATGACAAAACCTCCTTTCTATATATAGGGTCTAAGGAGTCACAATATACCAGCTGACCTAACAATAATAATATTAAAGCCATAAAAATACATAGAGGGATTCTATGGGCACAGTAATAAAATATGGGGACAATAGGGACATAAAATATTAATAAAGGATACAACTACAATAGTAATGGGTAATACTATATTATAGGGCCTAACCATGCCCCTCTCCTTCAAAAAAAGGTTGTCCTCAACGCTTGAGTAGTTTTGGATGCTTCTGTATAAAATTCTCATCCTCCCATGTGGAATCTTCAGTGGATAAGTTCTTCCACTTGATGAGATACTCTGAAATTGATCGATTTCGTAGTTATCGAGTTCTTATTTCTGTGACTGCTTCTGGTTCCAATATAATTTTTCCTTCCTCATCAAGTTCTGGAAATATTGTTTGAACTGGGATCTTGTCGTCTATAACCTTCTTTAAACATGAAACATGGAAAACTGGGTGCACTCCAGACGCTGCAGGAAGTTCCAATTTGTATGCCATAGTACCAATCTTTTGCAACACCTTGTATGGATCATAATACTTTGGTGATAATTTATTATCCTTCTTATCTTGCTTGAGGGACATTTGTTTATATGGTTGTAGCCGTAGGAATACCCAATCACCTACATAAAAACTTTTTTCGCTGCGATGTTGATCTGCCTGTTGTTTCATTCTATTCTGTGCCAACACGAGGTTATCCTTTAAGAGTTGGAGGACTTGTTGTTGATGTTCGATGTGATGTCCACTGCTTGAACCTTAGAATTTTCTCTTAAATATGATGTGATGGATGGTGGCTGATATCCATAAAGTGCCATAAATGGGGTCATTTTTGTTGCTGTATGGAAGGAAGTGGTATACCACCATTCAGCCAGAGGAAACCATTTGACCCATTGTGTCTATTTATCAGATACAAAGGAATGAAGATATCCTTCCAAAAATTTGTTTACTATCTCAGTTTGCCCATCAGATTGAGGATGATAAGATGAGCTATGAGCTAACTGAGTACCAAGACAAGAAAATAATTCTGTCCAAAAATTTCCAGTGAAAATGGGATCTCTGTCACTTACAATAATCTTTGGGTTTCCATGTAGCTTTTGAATTGTTTCCATAAATGCAGTAGAAATTGTACTGGATTTAAATGGATGTGATAATGCACAAAAGTGTGCATACTTGGTAAGTCTGCCAACTACCACCATGATGACACTCTTTCCCTCAGACTTGGGTAAACCTGTGATAAAATCCATTGAAACCTCCCAACATTGGCTTGGAATGGATAAAGGTTGTAATAGACCCGAGGTCTTAATTGTTTCAACTTTATTTTGTTGGCAAACCAAACATTCCATCACAAACTTTTGAATATCCGATTTAAGGCCATCGCAAAAAAATTCCTTCTTAACCCTGTGATAAGTTTTTAAAAATCCTGAGTGCCCTCCTAAGGGAGAAGTGTGCAATTCCATAAGAGTCTTATGTTTGAGTTGCAAATTATTATAGAGGTATAAGCGATCTTTGTAACATAATGAATAATTTTTCCAACTAAATGTATCAAATGTACTGGAATATTGTTGTAACTTTCGAGTAAGTTCCCATACATCTTCATCATTCTTCCATTCCTCCCCTGCTTCACTTATCCTATCTGGTTGGATAATAGAAATGGCGCACAACAAAACTTCCACATCCTTATCCTTTCTTGAGAGTGCATCTGCCACCACATTTTGCTTCCATTTTTTGTGGATGATTTCAATGTCATAACCTAACATGTTTGTGACCCACTTTTGTTGCTCTTCAGAGGATAATATTTGTTCTAAAAACTATTTAAGGCTATCATGATCCATTTTTACCTTGAAGTGTCTTCCCATTAGGTAGGGTCGCCATTTCTTAAGTGCATGTAGTATTGCCAACATTTCCTTCCCATAAATAGCTTTGTGTAAAAACTTTCCCTCGATTGGATGACTTTCAAAAGTAATGGGTCTTCCATATTGCATTAAAACAACACCAATTCCATTTCCCGAGGCAACACATTCCACAATAAAGGTTTTTGTGAAGTCCAGTGTGGCTAAGACTGGTGCTTGGCACATTGCCTCTTTAAGATGTTCAAAGGCCTTTGTTGCTTTTGGAGTCCATGAAAATACATCTTTCTTCAATAATGTTGTTAGAGGTGCTGCTATTCTCCCATAATTCTTAACAAACTTCTGATAATACCCTATCAACCCGAGAAATCCTCGTAGATTCTTTATGGATGTGGGGATTTTCCATTCCTGAATGGCTTTAATTTTGCTAGGGTCTACCTTAACTCCTTCATGAGATACAATATGGTCCAGATATTCCACGTCTTGTACTCCAAAGAAACATTTGGATATTTTTGCATACAATTGTTTCTCCTCCAATAGTTGTAGCACCCTGTCAACATGTTCAACGTGATCCTTCCAAGACTTGTTGTAGATTAGTATATCATCAAAAAATACTAACACAATTTTTCTATGGAAGGGTTTGAAAATGGAATTCATCAAACCTTGAAATGTAGAAGGTGCATTGGTAAGGCCAAAAGGAATGACCAAAAATTCATAATGACCCTCGTGAGTTCTAAATGTTGGTTTCAAAATGTCTTCAATCTTCATTTTGATTTGATGATATCTTGAACGAAGATCTGACCTGGTGGTGTAAATTGATCCATGCAATGCATCCAGTAATTCATCAATGACAGGAATCGAGAACTTATCTTTAATAGTGAGCTTGTTGAGCTCCCTATAATTGGGACACATGCACCATGATCCATCCTTCTTGTGCACCAATACTATTGGAGTAGAGAAAGAACTTTGACTAGGTTGAATTATAGCATCCTCTAGCATTTCTACAACCATATGTTCAATTTCACTCTTTTGGGCATAGGGATATCTGTACGGCTTGATGTTTGGATGAACACTTCCTCAAATCAGATGAATAGCATGATCATGATCATGAATAGGTGAGAGACCCTTGGGTGTCTCAAATACCTTGGAATGATTGTCCAAGACTTTTTGGAAACCTAGAGAAATAGATTATTCTGATGTGGAAACATCTAGTGAACATAATTGAGCAATTACACCTCTTTGTTCCTTTTTTAGAAGCTTTGTCATACCGTTAGAGCTGATTAGCTTTCCCAGTTTCCCTACAATACCCCTTAATTGAGCTTCCTTTCCTTCCACAGAAAATTTCATGAAAAGTTCTTGAAAATTAAAAGCTATTGTACACAACGATTGTAGTCATTGGACTCCTAGTACAACATCAGCACCTCCCATTGGAATGGAAATCATTGCGATAGTCAATACATATTCTCCCATGGATAGCTTGATATTATTGCACTTTCTAGAGAAATTTATCGTTCCTCCATTTGCAATCATCACTTGACACTCTGGTGTTGGATATAGAAAGCAAGTCAATTCTTTTGCTACCTTACAATGAATAAAATTGTTGGTACTTCCTGAATCAATCAACACTATTACCTTTTTCTTCTTTATTTTTCCTTATATCTTGATGGTTTGAGGAGTGGTAATTCCAACAAATGCATTACAAGATATTGTCGGATTCATTTCTTCTTTATCTAGGCTTTGTTCCTAGAGTATATCCTCTTCCTTTGACCTTTCTTGCTCCTTTTCTTCTTCCTCTTCACAATCTATGTAGAATAATTTCTTCTTAGCACACTTATCACCTTTAGTGTATTTGCTATCACAACTGTAACAAAGCCCTTTTGCTCTTTTTTCTTCCAATTGTTGTGGTGTCAACCTTATAGGTTGTGGAAGGCTAGGGGTAACAACACTTCCATCTTTATAGTTGTGACTAGTATGCTTCCTGTTTTCCATAATTTTTCTTTCCATTTTTCTTTCTAACCTGAATGCCTTCTCTAATGAATCAGGTTCCCAAAGGAAAACATCATGTTGGATATTATCCTTTAAAGTCCCTATAAACACATCAATCCTATGCTCCTCTGGAATATTTTTTACCCTTAAGTTCAATTTTTGGAACTCGTAAATGTGCTCCATTATTGAACCCTTTTGTTTGAGACTTATCAATTGGCTAAAAAAAGTGTTGCTTTTTGTATCCTCATAATGTGTTGTCAATTCTTCCGTAAAAATTGCCCAAGTGATAATTTGTGTACAGGAGAAAAGCCATTGATACCATACAAACTAATTTGGTTCCAAATATAAAGTTGCAATACCTACCTTTTATGTGTTTCGCACATTATTGAGATAAAAAAATTGCTCCATCTGTAATATCCATGTTGCGGGATCCTTGCCATCAAACTTCCTCATATCGATTTTTGGAACATGGTGGGTCTTCAATCCAACATTAGAGTCTATGGAATCATGATTAATATTTCTTTTGTTCTCATCATGAGTTTCCTTTAGTACCCTTTCACCATTAGTGACCATTTCTTGTAGCAACTTATTCATATTTATCTTCAATTCTTCCATCTTATCGTCCATGCCATCCATTTTAGCATCCATGCAATTCATCTTAGCTTCCATGCCATCCATCTTAGGTTCTATACCTTTCTTTAAACAATCCATCTTAGCTTCTACACCTTTCTTTAAACCATCCATCTCAGCTTCTACATCTTTCATCTTAGATTCTATTACTTTTTATGCAAGTGACACTTGTTGCACGTGGTCTCATAATTTTCATATATCACGTTGCATTTCTTCATCTTTTTCATCAGTCATGATAGAGCTTTTAGGTTGCTTACTAGGTGTTTGCATTTTCTTTCCTTGAGGCATCAATTACCGATAATAATGCTTTACTATGCCCTTTGAATTCCTCCAAACTAATTTTTCAAACCAAGCTTATGCAAAAATTTTAAAAAAACTACACAACTTTTTTCACTTTGTAGGAGCTTGATATTGAATCTGATGTATCTCTGTAATTTGGGATCATCTAGTTCTAAAATTGTAACCTATAATAGCCCTCTACATCCTCTTTCCAATGCCACTAGTCTGATCCAAATTGGATTCTCCAAAAAAGAGTTATGCACAATATTCCAAGATGACCTGATTATAGACCTTTCCAGAAGAGCGAACTTGTATGAAGAGCCATGTGTCACTGTTTCAACCTTTGGCACTAAACAATATATACAAGAAACTACAGTCCATCCTCTTCCCGTGCCTTCTTACAAAATTTCAATCCAACATACAGAGAGAAAGTTATGACGATTTTCCCCAGGTCACCTGTTTGGAATGTAATTCAGGAGTCTGCAAAAAGACCAACTTCCTCAGACCATATCTCCACAAATATAGCACGAAAAGCTATGAAATTTGGAACCGAGGTTCAGCATTATTTATTCTCAAATGGTTTTTTTTTTCTTCTGAAACGCCACAGAAAAAAGTTATAGTGAAAATGCCACGATGACCTATTTGGAGCAGTGAAACCCTAGAATCCAAAGCTCTGATACCAAATGTTATGAGACCAGCTCACAGAAAGATAGAAAAGAGAGATCAACACCTTAGAATTCAGCCTCTTCGAGGGGGAAGCCTCCTTTACATTACAAAAATGAACAATTCTTGGATGATTCAGATGAAAAAGCTTCCTTTCTATATATAGGAGTCTAAGGAGTCACAATATAACCCAACCGACCTAACAATAATAATATAAAGCCACAAAAATAACATTAGAGGGATTCTATGGGGGAGAGTAATAAAAATATGGGGACAATAGGGGCATAACAAAATTAATAAGGGATACAACTACAATAGTAATGGGGTAATCACTATTATTATAGGGACCTAACACTCGATATCTCGATCAAACCAGGAATTTTAAAAAATGTATACATTGGAGCGTCTTGTTCTCCATCAAATATTGACATTTATAGAGCCCTATTTCATGGGTTTCTAGATGTCTTTGCCTAGACTTATGAAGAAATGCCAGGTATTGGCCCAAACATAGTAGTTCACGAGCTTAAAACGTATCCTAATGCCAAAACTTTCCGGTAGTGCCTCTGTCCAGTCCATCCCAAGAAGTTTGCCAGGTTTAAGGCTGAAGTTGAAAATATTTTATGGGCTGGTTTAATATACCCTATTCCTTTAGCTGATTGGATATCGAACGTGTTCCCTGTCATGAAGAAATAGGCCATGATCCAAGTATGTGTTGATTACCAGGACGTGAATCGTAATTGTCCTAAGGACAACTATTTGACCCCGTTTAATGACCAGATTATTGATGACTGCACTGACTGTGAGATTTATTCATTCATGGATGGATTCTTAGGCTATAATCAAATCAACATTCTCCCAACGGGCCAACCTAAGACTGCATTTACTTGTACCTTGAGTACTTTTTCTTATTGTAAGATCCCATTCGGTTTGAAGAACTTTGGGGCCATGTTTAAACGCGTTATGGATTATGATTTTAATGATATTAAACATATCGTGCAACCCTATTTAGATGATCTCACTGGTCATTCCAAATGTTGGTATGATCACCCGACGCATTTAAGGCTTATTTTCCTTCATGGCAGACATTATAACATTCGACTTAACCCACACAAATGTGTGTTCTGTGTCGGTTGTAGTTGACTCCTAGGTTTTTTCATTTCAAAACAAGGAATTTGTATTGATCCTCTAAAAGTACATGCAATCATTGAATTTCCTGAACCTTCTTCTCTTGTGCTGTTACAAAGAATCCAAGGGAAAGTTAACTTCCTACGAAGGTTCATCCCTAATATGCTAATCTGAACAAAGGATTCACTCGATTTCTGAAAAATGGGTTCCCTTCCATTGGGATGACACTGATTAGAAAGTGTTTGATGCCCTAAAAGATGTACTGGCTCGGGCATCTCTTCTATCCCCCCCTAATTATCAGCGAGGCTGTTTCCCATATCTCATTGTTGCCATTTCTATTATAGCAATGGTATTGGTCCAATAAGATGATATAGGGATTAAACATCCTATTCATTATCTCAGTTAGAACCTTAATGATAACTGAAATTAGGTATACTCACATATAAAAGTTGGTTTTGGCGACTGTTCAAGCTGTCCAAAGATTTCACCATTACATCTTGCTTAGGAAAACTACAGTTGCTTCAGACTGCAACCTTATGAAATATATATTGTCACGTCAATTTCTGGGGGAAAGTACTCTAAGTGGTTTGTTATTTTGCAAGAGTTCAGCCTGGAGTTCATCAAGTCCAAGTAGAAGAAATCCTTAGTTTTCGCTGAGCTAATGTGCGATCTTCTTTCCCTTGATTCTAAATCTATATATGAAGATTATATCCCTGGCGAGTCATTGTTTCTGATTTCATCATCTGACTCATGTTATGGATATTTTCTGATCTATCTCTAAACCCAGAATTTCTGACCTAATACCTCTTGTTCTGAGAAAAAAATTATTTGATACCAATCCTGAAATTACATTATTATCAGCCACACCCTTTACGGTCGTGGTATTGATAATATTTTATAGAGGTACCTCACCCTTGAGGAGGCCGATAAAGTCCTCAATGAATGCCACTCGGGGGCATGTGGAAGACATCTATCTGGTTACGCTACTGCATAGAATATCTTACGTGTTGGTTACTTTTGGCCTACCATCTTTCACGACTCTATCCTCACGGTCTAGAAGTGTCATGCGTGCCAGTTCTAAGATCGTAAGGTATGTGCTCCACCTGCTCCATTTCATCCCATTGTAGCTGTTGGTCCCTTTGTGAAATAGGGTATCGAGTTTATGACATGTAAGCCTCACTTGGTTGGGGGGAATGGTTATATTATTGTCGTTGCTGACTACTTTACTAAATGGGCCAAAGCGATGCTTACATTTAATAACACAAGAGAAATGAATGCATACTTTTTCTTCAATCACGTTATTTCTAGGTTTGGTGTTCCACAAGTAATAGTTACAGATCACAGGAAGCATTTGCAGAATCATATGATGACCGAACTAACTACTAAGTTGGGAATTTCACATGAAAATTCCACTCCCTACTATTCCGAGGCTAAAACACAAGTTTAGGATATTAAAAAAGTTCTTAATACTATGCTTCAATATATGGTAGTTGTCCACAAATCAGACTAGAACTTACTTCTCTACGCTGCTTTGTGGTATACCGAACCTTAGTTAGAATTGCTATCAGATTCACACCCTTTTAGTTGGTCTATGGTCTAGAATCTATCCTACCCATCGAATGTGAAATTCCATCATTAAAACTAGTTGTCTAACTTCTTATTGACACTTACATAGAGGAGGAGTGTATTTTACATTTGATTCATTTGGACGAAACTCGATGCTATGCTTCTTTAGCCAACAAAGCTCATAAAAGATGCATCAAGGTGCAATATAATAAAAATTTCAAGTCTACTGTCTTCTCAGAAGGAGACCTGGTTCTATTATATGACCAGGGGGCCAATAAGTTAGATCCAGGAAATTTGCAACCCATGTGGCTGGGTCCATAAATTTTCAAGCGAGTCCTTACAAAAGGGGCCTATGAGTTAGTAGACTTTGATGGAGTTCCACTAGTGCAACCTCAGAATGGGCTGTACCTCAAAAAATACTATGCTCGATCTCAGGCATAGTACACTGTGTACATACTATCTATGGGTGTGTTCAGTGTGTTTGCAATGTGTCTTTTTTATAGTTTCCGTCGGTTTTTGTTGATTCCTTTTATGTTTTTTTTGCAGATGTCAACTTCTCTCAAAATGTATATTGGTTATGCTGATGGTGCAACGATGCTTGTTGTCTAGGAAAATCCTCTCTGCAGACAGAGACGATCCCTCTAGCCTAATGAGTGGGACTAGCAACCTATGTTACAATCTACAAGACACTTTCCTAAATCACAATCAAAATAAGAGAAGAGGAAGATGGCCTACCTCATTCTGATGCTTTAACATTTTCCTTTGTTGAAGACCTCAAATCACTTGCGCCTCAGGCTCAATCTTACTGCTCACAACATTTGAATGCCTACATAAGAGATCAAAGAAATAACAAGGCATACAAATACAAATAGCATAATACAATGTAATCCACTTAACAAATCAAGGAGCATTAAGATAAATGATGCATTAGCACACACATTTATGGAAAGTGAACTAGAAGTTGTATATATTAATAGAATAAAGGAGGAATCATATAACCAAGCCTTGATGTCAATAAGCTCTCCTTGAGTGAATATCCAAGTCCAAGCTCAAGCTCTCCAAGCACTCCTTATCCAAGCCAAATGAGTAGCATGTAGGCACTATCTCAGCATAAGGGTGAAATAGCCAAATACAAACCGTTTGGG
This sequence comes from Pinus taeda, assembly GCA_000404065.3. NCBI lineage: Eukaryota > Viridiplantae > Streptophyta > Pinopsida > Pinales > Pinaceae > Pinus > Pinus taeda. The sequence continues at coordinate 31,869 of APFE030005930.1, forward strand.
AATGGGAAAAGATGAATATATAAGAAAGGAAATAGAGCTTGGATCTCTCCAAATATAGGAGAAGGACCTCATCTCAAGGAGGTAGCTCGTAGGGATAAGACCAAAGGGCCAAGTTGAGATAACTCGACTATAGAAAATCTATGATAGGTTAACCCTATAATGCAATATAAATCAAAGAAGAATACTATAACCTACTTCTACTATCAATTTGCAGAAGCTTAAAGATAGAGATGAACAATATAACCAACAGAAGAAGAAGAATCAATGGCACAATACACATGAAAATACTTTGGGGAAATCCTCAGATAAAAACCCCACACTATTGTATTATCATACATGGTGGAAATACATAGGAATTATACAAAGCCTTAGCTCTAATAGCTAGACGGCTCTCAGTACAATCGTCACAGATGCTCATAGGAAATCTTGGCTTCTCTCCAGCCTTCCTCTCTACCCTCCAAGCTCCTATTTCCTTGCGCTGTTCCTAGTGGATGATTATCTCTTACCAAGTGGAAAAATCTCTTCAAAACTACGCAATCCTCAAGGATAAATCCTTGACTACATGCATGAGTTTTCTCCATGAGAAAACACATGCAATTGATAGTACATTGTCCTTGAACATTAATCTCAACTTGGTCTTTCTTAGAATAGACATGCATGAGCTTCTGATGAGAGAATCTTCAGTTAACTGGAGTAGCACTAGTTGAGTGCATTAATGCATCAACTAACTGTTAACTCACTATTAGTTCCTCAAACAATTTGGAACTAATTTAACTGGACTTAACTCAGTAAACTAAGTTAACTAATTACAACTCAAATATAACTCAATCTTATCTCCTTAATAAGGATAACTCTTGCATGACTTCAGAAGAATTCTTATTTGAATTCTTAGCTAATTAATTTAAAATAAAATAAATTAATTATTTCCAAGTAGTTGTTAAGACTAAATTCGATTTTAATTCACAATTTAATTCAAGGACAAATTAAATTGGAACATTCTTGTTGCCATTTTTCAACATCGACCTCATCCATGCTGAATAACCTCCAGCTCGTCGTTATGGAAGCCTCTAGATCACGAATCTTCTTGTCCTCTTTCAGAAAAATTTCCTTTTAGGGATCATTGCAGGTATCCAAGCCAAAAGCATGCTGGAAGCATGAGGCTAGTGAAGTGCAGCTAGAGACCAACATAGGTTGCTAATGTCAGGGGAGAGATGATCCTCAAATTAGGGTTTTAGAGCTCTGTTCTTCAGGGGAAGCTCAGGGCATTTTCCATCAGTGTTTTAGGGAGGAAAAGAGCTACAAATCAGGATGATTACACTGTATGATTGCCAGGTTTCAGGAACTTCAAAGTATGTCATAGGGAAGTGCGGGAAGTGTGAAAAAATACTATGTAAGATATACCCTCTAAAGCATGAAGGAAAAACAGGGAGTGATGGCTGATATTTTTTATGAGCTTTTGCAAGGAAGAGAACAAACATTGTCAGGAGACCTGCAAATCAGGGACGCATATACATATACATATCTGATATCAAAACATGAATCCATGGTATGGGCACAACCATCTAGATAGTAAGGACTATGAAAAATATCCACGCAATGGGCACAACCATCCGAATGAGAAGAATCATCTGTAAATCTAAGATCCAAGGTAAGGACACAACCACTCGATATAGAAGGATCATCATAAATGTAAAGTCCCACAGTATGGTCACAACCATCCGTATAGAAGAAGCATGTGTACAATCATGAACAATACATAACTCCACACAGACTGAGTCATATTAGACAAAACTCAAGGTCTTGCGCTCCATCCCAAACTGATCAAAGTATGAATTCTAACATGGAAATGAATGTGTTGAAGTTGAACATGATAGAAAACTACCTAATTACTAGCCAATGATGTGGACCATTAACAAGCATGAGAGAAACCACCAATAATAAAAATGGTTCTCAAGGTACGACAATACAATCTATGAAAGTAAAAATGAAGCTGAAGTCGAACACTCGTGGAATCATCTGATCAAAGGTCAATGATAAAAACTTGTCATCGGATGTGAAGAACTTACCATTAAGGCATGCAAGCTCTAAGGTACTGAAAGGGAATCTCTAAGTCATCTTCCTGGATAATGAGCTGAAGTTGATAGGAAGTGACCCGTCGAAGGAGGGCCATAATGATTCCCCCATCATCAACACAAAACAAGGAATAAAGTGGAATGAATGAATATGATCTAAGTTTGTAGCAAAGGGTCAGACAATGTATAGGTAATGAACTACAGATAGGACTTCTCTTGAACATCGACGACATGAATTCGGAGTGTGGCAACATTTGACTCAACATAAGATCAAAGGTCATGATGACGAAATGGAATAGGCAGATGAAAGGCAAAATGGATCACCCAAACCCAGAAGGACAAGTGACTGAGTGAGGATATCCCAAACCTGACACGAGAAACATATGAGTGTTATGTTCAAGAGCGACATGATGCATATATAAAGGATGTTTCACTTTCAATTTCCCCCACTATTTCAAGCGAGTACCCCAACTATTTTTTAATCACAAGCTTGAAGGGGATAACATATGCTTGTCATATAATTTTATTCTTTGAATGAATCCATCCTAGTAAGTTTTACGAGTCCTAGGAAGGAGAAACTCAGTCTCATCATGGTGACAAGTCTTTCGTCGTAAATATTTTTAACGAGTTTGATGGAAGGATAACTCAGTATCTTTTTCATATTTAGAGAGTTTGAAAAGAGACGAAAAAGAAAACTCCATCATGTCCCTTTTCGTAATTTGTCTCTCGAACACGAAAAGGTAGAAAACAATATTCGAGAGAACCTCTTGACCATTTTGACCAAGGTGTACCTTTTTTGTAAATAGTCAATCTCAACCCGAAAAAGGGGTAAAATTATACTGAGATGACATCAATTCATTTAATTTAATGAGTTCAAAAAGACGAGTACTCGACCATCTTTTCATATTGTGAGAGTTAGAAAAGAGCTTACAGATGACTCCAGGGGGTTCCTTTTTCGTTTATTTTTAACGAGTCCAAAAAGAGATAAAACAAAAATTCATTGAATCAATAAAAAATGATTACTAAATCCACCAAAAAGGACCTGTAACTGCACAAAGACAACCACAAATCATTGATATTGAGAAAAATAATAAAATATTGGCAAAAAATGAGTTTAAAACTTATAAATAGACCAAAAGTAAAGTCATTTTTACCATTTCACTTGGAGTAGCTTGGAGAGTGCATTTTACCCCATTTTCTTCAATTTTTCAGGCGAGTAGTGTGGGAGAGCTAGGGCATCATTTCACGAACCATCAGCTGCAGGTAAGAGATCTGCTTTTTTTCTTGCATTTCATTGTGTTTTCATGCTTTTTCATTGGGGTTTTTCTTGCCAGAAGGGAGGATTTCAATTTTTTATAGTGAGCCCGATCATCGCATGTTTTATCATTGGACTCATGATGGTCGCCCTTGAAACCAAAATGCTCTCACGCTGGCATCATGGGTTTAATAAAATAGATGCGATGGTAGCAGGGTGGAAAATTTGAAGAAAAAATTCTTCTTAGAGGGAATTTTTTGAGTTTTTACCCATTGAAACACATCTAAGCAATGTTTAATGGTTGTTTTGCAGGAGATTTCGACAACATGGTCACTGAATGGAAGAAGAGAGGCCATGAGGCAGAAGATCACCAGGTTGCCAAAGATCCAAAATGCATGAATTCTTTGAGGAACTGTGGGATGTTGAAATTCTTCCAAACCACAGGACTCAGAGCCCAAAACAAGTTGCTACACTACCTGATCAGTTTATGGGATGTTGATCGAGAGATATTCATTATTGGAGACCAAGAACTGGAGCTGGAAGTAGTGGAAATTTACTTCATTACTAGATTTCCCAGAAGAGGGGAAAGGGTTCAACTCTTCAGATCTCGTCCTGGAGGTGAGAGCACTAATTCCATAATCAGGAGATATTTCTCAGGTGCAGAGACAATAATGAGCAGGAAGGTGAAGATACTAATTGTCAACAATCTTCCCCTGAGGACGATTCTACACACCATGGCTCGTATAGCCAAGTAAGAAGCTTTACACAAGATTTAAAAATCTCAATTCCAATGCGATACACTGCCTTAATCCAATAGTATTCAACTGGTGTGATGGGTTGTTGGCCAATATGAACAGGAAACTGACCAAAGGTAAGTGAGGAAACCTAAAGCAATTCGGCTTTAGTTTTATCTTGGTCACTTTCTTCTTGGAGTGAGTGCCCCTATTTTGGTATCAGTGGACAGAGGTTCCAGATCCTACTCCATAAGATCCGAGATTGGTCAGATGGAGTGAACTCATGCCTCATGGAGGAGGGGGTCAGTAGATGCATTTCCCTCCATAGTTTTTTAGTTGGTTGTGTCACCAAATGATTTTTGTGGATGAATATGCCTATGCAGGCACAAATTTCAGATGGGATCTAGATCTACCTCTACCATAGGGGGAACAATGGATTGATGCAGGTAAAACTTGTTTTTTGGATTTTTTAAGTTTTATGAGTTTTTTATTAAAGTGTATCTGAGATTTAACTTGTGATAAATGTGTAGATGTTGGACCAGAAAGGCCTCTTGGAATGTTGCCAATAGCATGGCGAGTAGCATGTTAGATAGAAGATGCTCCATATGAGGAAGGAGAAAATCCCATGGTGGAGATGGAATGCAATTTGGAAGTTATCACCCACAGGATTCCAAAATATGCAACTATAGAGGACGTGCCACTGCGATGCCAGAGGCATATAGTTAGAGTGTCTGTGAGACTGCGTCAGTTATTAGGCCGAGTGATTAGAGCAGTTTCATGTTACTGCAAGCATTATGTGGGCGAAGAGCCTTTCTAGTTGTTTTTTCACTATTGTAGGCTTTGAAAGACATGTGTCTCAGAACACTTTATTTTTTGAGATTTTGATGGAAAAAACTCTTACAGACACAATATATATCTATATCTATATCTATATCTACACACACACACACACACACACACACACACACACACACACACACACACACACACACACACACACACACACACATATGCATGTTTTATTTTATGCTTATGTGTCCATGTACCATGATGATATGATCAATTTTATAAATTACAAAATTTTCTATCAAGAACATAATTTGCTAATGCATCTGTTTATGTATTCAAGTTACGTGGAATGTATTGATATGTGATAAAATCAAAATTTCTTTCCAGTAATCGAACACGTAGATACATACATAGAATTTGTGGATTTCTTACTGGATGATTATTCAATTGTAACGCAACGATTTGTGAATCTAATTTAACAACTAAATTCCTAATGCCAAGAGAAACTACTTCTGATAACAGTTCAATGACTGCAATGTATTCGACAATATTATTCATTTTCTGTCCCAAGAAAATACCTTTTAAATCAATTAAATCGCCATCAAGGGTGGAGAGTGCCTAAGCTGTGGAAGGCAAGTTCTGTGTGCTATGACAAGTACCATTAGAAAAACCTACATAATGGTTTGACCACATCTGCAAACCAAGTGGAACACAAGGTAAGCAGAAAAACACGTTTTCAAAGAAAACAATCACATCAAAAAATCAAAACCGTACACCAATGAATTCACGCACTAATGTACAAAAATTAATTACACAAAACTAACTCATAATACTTTTTCAGATACAACCTATTGCAGGGCTGTGACAATGCATTACCTTCGTAGTCAACTAGCTCATAGGCACTTATTTGCAAGACACATTTTACAATATATGGCCCATGCCACATAGGTTCAAACTTTCCAGCTCCCAACTTATTGTTGGCTTGATCATACAGGAGGACCAAGTTGCCTTCAACAAAAATGTGTGGAGAAACAGTTTGGTCAAAATGGGATTTAACACATTTTTTCTGTGCTTTAATCACCATCTTAGCAATACGACGAGTCTCATCAAGCCTCTCGAGATAAAGTAATTGCTCCTCTTCAGGCGAGGTATCAGGAAGTAGTTCGATAGCTAATTTCAACGAAGGGATTTCACACTCAATTGTGAGTGTCACCTCTAAACCATAAAACAACTGGAATGGAGTGAAGCTAGTGGCTGTCTTAGCCGAAGTCCAGTAAGTCCAAAGAGATGAGAATAGCATGAGATGCCAATCCTTTTTATGCTTCTCGATGGTTCGTTGAAGCATAGTAATCAAAACTTTGTTAATTGCTTCAACTTGGCCATTGGCCCATGGATAGTAAGGAGTTAAGCTCTCATGGTGAAGACCCAACTGAGCAATCAGCTCTTCCATCATGTAGTGATGAAAATGTGATCTGTGATCAGTGACAATTGCTTGAGGGACACCAAAACAGACTATGACATGGTTAAAGAGGAACTGAGCAGCAGTGATCCTATCAGCATTATATGTAGGCATCACATCAACCCATTTAGTCAAGTAGTAGACAATGATGATGATATAGCCATGCCCCCCCCGCTGAGCGAGGGTTACATGTCATGAAATCTATGCCCAATTTAGAAAATGGGCCAACAGTAACGAATGGGTGTAAGGGTGCTAGCGGGGCTTGCTATTTGCGGTTATAAATATGACATTCATGGCACTTCTGAATGACCAGAATACAATCATTAAAAATGGAAGGCCAAAAATAACTGGTGTGAAGGATCTTCTAAGAAGTGGCATAACTTGACATGTGACCACCACATTCCCTAGAGTTGCAGTCATTTAAGACTCGTTTAACCTCTTCAAGTGTTAGACACCTGCAAAGAACAAAATCAACACCAAATCAGTATAATACATCACCAATAATTTGATAAGGTTGAGATTGATGCTGAATGCATTGTCGGTCAGATCAAGACAACTCAAATCAGAAGGTCTTCTTCTGAAGATAAACAATGATATATCAATACCATGGGTCAAGAGTGCTGATGAGAAACAAATTTTCATTAGGAATATGCTCAGTAAAATCGGTGGAAGTGTTTGCGGAAGGAAGGGCGCAAATTAATTCGGTAAAAATGATAACAATCCATTTAGAGTATTTTCCCCCAAGCAATTGACAAGTCAACATATAAGTCATGGGGTTGCAATAAAAAATCACTGTGGTCTTTTGTAGAAGAATGTAATGACGAAATCGTTGAACAACATGTACTGCTACCAAAGCAAGTTTCTCGACATGAGAATATTAAGTTTTAGTGTCATTGAGATTCTGACTTAAACAATAAGCCACGTGTTCATTACCATTGTCATCATCCTGGACCAATACCATAACAATGGTACTGTCGGCTGCGCCAAGTAGAGGAAATAATCCCAACGATATTCAAAAGGGGGGGGGGGGATGCAATAAAGGAGCACTGATGAGCCTATTCTTTAGGGAATCAAAGGATTGTTAGGAAATTTCATCCCAAATGAATGGGATCCCCTTTTTGAGCAAGAGAGAAAATCCCTTAATGAGTTCAGCGTAGTTAGGGACAAAGCGACGAAGAAAATTAGCCTTTTCTTGCAAACTTTGCAATTGATGTAGTGATGTAGGAGGGGGTAAATTTACAATAGCCTCAAATTTTAGAGGATCTATTTGGATACCTTCTTGGGACACAAAAAAACCTAAAAGCTGACTATATTCTACGCAGAAGACACACTTATGGGGATTAAGATGAATATTATAGTGGCGAAAACACAAAAAGATGGTTTGACGGTGGTTCAAATGGTCACGACGCTTAACAAAATGAGATGGTATGTCATCTAGATAAGTTTGAACAATGTGTTTAATATCATGGTAATCATATGAAATTTCTCTCTGAAAGGTAGCACCAACATTTTTTAGGCTAAAACAAAGATTCTTATAGGAAAAAGTCCCCCATGGACAGATGAAGGCCATTTTGTGTTGATCAATGGGTAATATATTGATTTGGTTGTAACCAGAATAACCATCCATAAACGAGAAAATATCACTCCCAACACACTCATCGATGTTTTTATCAATAAATAGAGTGGGATAGTTATATTTCATCCATGTGAGATTGATGTTGTGGTAATCATAAAAATCAGATTGTTTCCTGCTTTTTAGTAATAGGTACAATGTTAAAAACCTAATATGTTAATGGGATAGGGTAGATAAAGCCATCTTTGAGAAGTTTCTAAACTTCTGCGTTAATAGAAACAACCTTCCTAGGATGCGGAGGACGAAGCTGTTGGTGAACGGGCTTTGCATCAGGACACATGGGTATTTCATGCACCACAATAGCTGGATCAATACTAGGAATTTCCTCACATGACCAAGTGAAGACATCATGAAATTCTTTGAAAATAATGGTATAAACCTTGATCTCATCAAGAGAATAGGAAACCCCAATATGAATTTTCTCAACAATTCCAGGTTTAATGGAAATGTTGAGTGGCATGGTTGCAATAATATTTCCCATATTACCTTCAGACAAGACTTCGTGCACCAAAACAAGTGTTTGAAGTGGATGCGTGGGGTTACAAGAAATGAAGGCTTCAAGACATAAAGGAATCTCACTTAGGCTTGGAAGAAATGAGGAACGACAATGAATATCATTCCAAGGAGTTTCATCAAGAGACATAACCTCAAAAATACTCTTGTCGGTGGGGAATATCTCGTTCAAAGGATCCGGAGAATCCCAAGAACCAAGCCAAGGAGATTGTGAATAGGTATCCAAGTTCATACTGAGAACAACATGACTTTCTGAAGTTGCCGTTGAAGCCGAGACAATTTCATGATAAGCTTGTCCCAAAGGGCTTAGTGGCATGGCATCACCAAATGAAAGAATTTGATCTGTAGAAGGAATAATCCATGGATATGTAGAAACAAAGATCATATTTATCTAGGCAACATGTGGAGGTGGGAGAGAAAAATTTCCCATTAAAGCAGAATCTTTGAAAATACCTACCCCTATGCTCTCATACAGAATTTCGGTATTTCCCACATATGGGACGTTGCCATTCGAGGCACCAAAAGAGAAAAAGGACAATTGGTTGATGTTGAAATTTTTTCCTTCATGAGGAAAACAGAGCACCCAAAATAGAGAGTAAACCACACAAAAAATGCATGGGTCCAACTTCGTACAAGTAGAAGGTTGTAATTGATATTTGCGTTTACAACTTCCAATTCTAGCTCGATAGTCTTCCCTACCAGAGTGATGGGAAAACTTGTGAGAATACCATAAGGATGGGAGCCTCTACTATCAAAGGCATCTAAGGTGTTCAGGGACTTGTTAAGGGGTGGAGAGCTAATGCCTTTCCAACATGAAACATACATGATGCAGGTGGAAGCATCTTCATCAATGACAGTCCAATGGATTGTCTTTCCTTGTATAATAATTTGAATAAAAAAGGCAATCTGATGAGGAAGACGAGGAACATGGTTTTCGAGATCAAAGGCAATAAAACTAGAATCAACAGGATTAGTTCCTCCTATAGTGGAAAATAATGACTTCCACTGTGTTGGACATGTTTGGATAACTTCCAAACTAGACATTGCCGAAGGCACTTGAGCTAAATCTTCAACAATACTGTAATGTTGAGAAGATATAGCGTTCAGATTATAGGATGATTTTTGAAGCACACCTTTGGGAGGTGGTTGGAGAATAGATTCATTATTAGGTTCAATATGAAGAGGAACATAACTGGGTGGAGTAGAAGTAGAAGGTACATCAATGGCTCCTTTCTCCACCGTTTGATTTTAAGGGGTTTGATAATATTTTGATCGAGTGGCAACAAAGATAGGCAATGAAACCATCATCATGAAAACTTGAGAACTAGATAAGGTAGATGATTGCGGTTGGTCTACCAACTGAGTCTGCTGAGATGGAAATGTATCTTTCAAAACAATCAGAGTCCCTTTTAATAAACGACTAACTTCAACACGTTGGGGACAATCCTTGGTACAATGATCTTCCTCACGAATGAGGCAAGATATTTTGGCTTTTGTTTAGAGGCATCATCAGTAGATGACTTGGGAGGATCTTGTTTCGGGGTATCAGAATTTGCCTTGCCTTTACCCTTCTTCTTACCTTTCAAGTTTTTATTTGCCATGGTAGATTGGATGACATTGACCTCAGAGGTTTTACTAAGATTTGATGGATTTTTTGAAGGATGACTAGAACCAGTATCTGAAACATATTTTTTCTTCGTAGAAGCTTTGGTGGAAGTTTGAGACACTAATCCAATTATACCATCAATAGGTGGTACATTGGGAGACTTTGAAGATGCCAGATTTGAAGATGGTCTTGGAGCATCAGGGAACATTTCGTATAGCGTGCCAGATTGAGAATAGACTAAGTCCAAATACTGGGCACGAGGAATAGCTTGGTCCTTGATAACATATCCACCCATTGCTATATCTTTAGCAATTTTTTTTTATGAATGATTTGGTGAACCATTCAGTTAACAACTCATTAGGAATTTCAAATTTGATGAGGTGACACCGACATCTCCATTCATGGATGTGATCAGAAATATGGGTTGCAGTATCTTGCTTTAGAGAGGTAAGCAAATGAGTACCAATTTCATACCAAACCAGTAATTGCAAGTGGGTGAGGAAGGCCATAGCTAAAGAATTAAAGTCTACATAGGTACCTCGAGGCAACTCGACATACCACTTTGCGGAAGCACTTGTCAAGGTTTGTTGAAAGAGGTGAAGATGAATATAATCATCAATGTACGAATTGGAAGAAAACCATAAGTGATATGTTATCACATGGGGTTGAGGGTCCTCTTTAGGTTTTCCTTCAAACTTGGGGAAATAGCTCAAAATTTTAGTAGGAACTGGAGACCAGTAAGGTGAATGAAGAATGGGATCATTAGTAAGCCTCAAGACACCGAGAAGTTCCTTTGAGGAGGCCCAACCTATGGGGTTCCAACCTTGTTGGTAACGATTCTGCCCCCAAAGCGGAGGATTTTGACCATAGGGGGTTTGGTTTTTCCCCCACTGAGGGGTACCTTGACCATAAGGTTGATTCTGTCCAGGGTAGTGTTTGGTACTGCCCTGTGATAGGCCATTGATAACCATAAGGAGGATAAAAATTATGTGCGACATATGGATTGTAAGGTTGTTGCACCTGATGACCCTAGATATGAAGTGATTGGCCCTGTTGTTGCAGGGGTTGACCTTGTGTATGCAAGGTTTTACTTTGTGGATATATTGGTTGAACTTGTTGCTACAAGGGTTGACCTTGCTGCTATAAAGGTTGGCCTTGTGGGTACAAGGGTTGGTTGGGTTGTTGAACAAACTGCGTTAGTTGTTGCAAAGGCTATTGGTACTACTGCTGCAAAGGTTTCCCTTGCTGCTGTAACAATTTTTGGACAGTCCCTTGAGGGATTCCTTGTGGGTATTGGTAAGTTCCAAATGGGATTTGACCATATGCACCAGGAATAGAAGTTTGACCAGGTTGCACATGTGAACCTTCTTATGGAAGATAGGGTGGATTTTGTAGTGCTTGTGAACCCTATGGAATATAAGACTGTTTGAGCGGTATCTGGGCCATGTAAGGCTATTGATACTAGATATTACCTATCCCGGATGAACCAACGGGATAATGAATAACACTAGGATTAGGTTGACTAATTCCAACCATGTTAGGTTGTGATCCACTCACATAGGTTCCACCTAACACAAGAGGAATGTTTGGGTTTTTCCCCCCAGGTTGTGAATAAGGCGGTGGTACATTTTTTCCACTTGACGGAGGGATTGAGGAACTTACAAATGCATGAACTGAAACATTCGGTTGTACTGGAATAGAAGGTTGAAACGATGATAAAGGTTGTGATGGAATCATCAGTTGAATGGCAACTGAAGTAACGATAGTTTGTACAAGTATTTGAGAGGTCATGTTAGGAATAAATGGAATGGAAGTAGGCATAAAATTTGATGACCAAATAGGATTTTGGTACAAATAAGAAGCCCTGGGAGTTCCTGAAACTAATTGAGCCAAGATTGTATAACCATATGGAAGCATAGGCCCACTCTTTTCAGGAGTCGATTGAGATGGGACTCTTCTCGTAAAAGGAAAGCCTTCTGGAGGAAAGTCATATTCAATCTCTTCATCAACATGAGGAGTGTGAGTAGTAGAGACTTCTAGAGGACCTTGAGGAGAGGTTGGAATCTCACCTTCTAAATCCATGGGTAGAAACAACCGATGAGGAGGAATATGAGATGCCCGAGGAGATAAATCCAAAGGAACACCAGGTTGATTGTATGGAATATAAAGATGTTGAGGAGATATCACAAAAGGATCAAATAACGAATTCACAGGGTATATGACAAACCTCTGTGGACTCTCAGGGGTTTCTATATTAGACTCTTGAGGTGACAAAGAAGCTAGAGGTGGTGGACTAGAAGCAAGGGATTGGATGCTTGGGATAAACCCGAGTTCAAAAACTTGGGCTTCAAGTGATTGTAAAAGTTTCAGATGAACTCCTTGTGATGACCCTTCATTATCAGACAATGAAGGGGAACTATGGGGTGAAATCAATGGTTCAACCATGGTGACTTTATCTCAAGAGGAGAAGATGATTTGTTGAGATCTAATTAAAATTTAAAATTTACAAGGAATTACTAAATATGGGGCCAAGAAGCAAGTGCATGGGTTCAACATGTTATCATTGGCAGTTAATTTTATGACACGAAACAACAAATAAATCAAGAAAGGTAATACTAGGCAAGAGGGTTTACCAAGTAACCATGAACCATTATATACACCTCAACCGAAACCAAGGACTTGATGTATGACGACCGATCTCCCAGAATGCTGTGTTCAATGTATCACATTTACAAGGCAGCTGAATCAGTTACATGTGGCTAAAGGATAGAAAACTAATGAGGTATCCTAATATATACTTGACGGTACAGGGAGCACAAGTCCGTGTTAGCACTATCTAATGCAGAACCGTTCGATGAGAGCGTCCTTATATACTTATCATACCGAAGTGCCTCCTATATACCCGAAAGTACTGGATAACCTTCTATATACTTCCATACGAGGACGAGATTTCACCCTCGCGATACACTGCAGGTAGTTAACGACAACTGCTACGTTTAAAGATGTCAGAACACGTCTCTAGCCTAGACCTCTAAATATTTGCGTTAGATGACAAATGATCCTTAGGTTAATTGAGGTAAATTTTAAGTTTATCTTGGATTAAGTTTCAATTTTATGGCTCAACAATGTCACCTATATTCCTATAATGCAACTAAATGATAAAAATGAAATCTTTTCATTCGATGAAGGCTAAACTAATGAAGGAAGAGAGAAAACCAAATAATGCATTAAACAAGAAAAACACATCAAAACACAATTCTTTCCAATGAAAAATGTAAAAATGAAATCTAATCTTTCATTTCACTAACAAATGAAATGCCAAGATGCAATCCTATACGAAATGAAAATCACTTTCCTTTCACTAAGATGCACTAATGAATTTCGTTCACTTTGATTCAATCAATGCAAACTAATTCAATGAGCAAAGGAAAAAATTCAATCTAAATCAATGAAAATGAATATTCATTTCACTTTATGGTTTCGAATGCAAAAAATGTCTCAAAAATACTTAAATGACGATATCTTTCACTTTTTCTTTTTGAAACATAAGAATGAAAATAAGTACTCTCTTTCAGTCCAACCAAAGCAAACAATTTTTAATCTATGCTTAAAGATGGAACTAACGCAATCTTCAAAGCATCAATATGACTTGACACTAATGAAAAAAATTCACATCAATGAAGCAAAAGAAACTTGAATAATATGTCTTGATTGCAAGAAGAATCCTGAATGGAAGCAATTAATCTCAAGAAAATTGACCAAACAATGAGTGGAGGGTGACCTAGAAGCCCTAGAAATCCTAGAAAGCAATTAAGCCTCAAACACACATTAACAAAGTCAAGAGATAGTTGCAGTAATTCAAGCATAACAACCAAGACAAATACTCTCTAGACACATTGGAAAATCATTGACAGAGGCCAAAAACACTGAAAGCAAGAAGAAATAATAATTTTTCTTCTATCCTCTGGGATAAACGCACCTGTTATAGGCAAAAGGGTGATGCAAGGTTAATCAACGCGATTGTAATTAAAAAATAAGAGATGACAGCGCGAATGTTGAAGCAAAACACGCCATGGGCGAGAAAAATAGGGAAAAATAAAAAATCTTCAAGACTAGAACAAATTGAATGTCCTCAAGCAATAACCAATGAATGTAATTAGCTACAGTGAAGCAAACAAGCCAAGAAACTGACAGTTGGTCAAACTCATCAGAGAATCTTATTAGAGGAATGGATGGAAAGGGTCATAGCTTCCCCAGTGGAGTCGCGATTTTGTTGTTTAGGCAAATCCTCTCTACTAACATAGACAATCCCTCTAGCCCAATGAGTGGGACTAGAAACCTACATGACAATATACAAGACACTTTCCTAAATTACAATCAAAAGAAGAGAAGAGGAAGATGGCTGACCTCATTCTAATGCTATAACATCCTCCTTTGTTGAAGACCTCAAATCACTTGTGCCTTGGGATCGTTCCTACTTCTCACAACATTTGAATGCCTACACAAGAGATCAAAGATAGAACAAAGAATACAAATACAAATAACATAATAAAAAGTAATCCATTTAACAGATCAAGGAGCATTAAGATAAATGATGCATTAACACACACATTTATGGAAAGTGAACTAGCAATTGTATATATTAATAGAATAAAGGAGGAAGCATACAACCAAGCCTTGATGTCAATAAGCTCTCCTTGAGTGAATGTTCAAGTCCAAGCTCAAGCTCTCCAAGCACTCCTCATCCAAGACAAATGAGTAGCATGTACGCACTATCTCAAAATAAGGGTGCAAATAGCCAAAGAACAACAGTTTGGGAATGGGAAAAGATAAATATATAGGCAGGGAAAGGGAGTTAGGATCTCTCCAAAGATAGAAGATGGCCCTCATCTTAAGGATGTAGCTCATAGGGATAAGACTAAAGGGCCAAGTTGAGAGAAATCAATGTCATCCACGCCGAACAACCTCCAACTCATCGTTTTGGAAGCTTCTTGTCCTCTTTGGGAAAAATTTCCTTTTACGAATCATCGTAGGTATCCAAGCCAAAAGAGTGCTGGCAGCACGAGGCTAGTGAAGTGCAGCTAGTTACTAGCATGGGTTGCCAATGTCAAGGGAGCGATGATTGTTAAATTAGGGTTTTAGATCTCTTTTCTTCAGAGGAAGCTCAAGGAAATTTTCCATCAATTTTAGGGAGGAACTGAGCTACATATCAGGATGAGTACACTACATGATTGCTAGGTTTTAGGCACTTCGAGGTATGTCATAGGGAAGTGCAAGAAGTGTGACAAAATATTGTGTAACTGTGCTAGTTGTAGCAGTTAGAACATATCCTCCGCAACAAGGGCTATCTTTGCTCCAAATGGTGAGCTAGTGAGTATGAAAGGGATTTTCATTAGTTACTCTACTAACAATATCGTTGAGCATAGAACAATATTTGAGCTACTATCTGATGCTATTTTACATGGTATCCTCCGTTTAGTCATTAGGCTTGACTCACAACTCGTAGTACTACAACTTGTTAATGTTTATTTGATGAGAAATCCCACCATCCTTTGCATGGTTTTGATAGTATGCCTTTTGGAAAGACATTTTGATTGCATATGATATGAACATATTTCTAGAAATATAAACACATTAGCATATGCCCTAGATAATTACGTTTTAGATAAACATTTGCAACGAATGTGAATAAGTTTCAATTCACATCACATCATATTGAAAATACGATAGAAACTAGGAAACACTGAAAATATGTATATATATTTTATGTTTGGTTTTACAAAAATTTGTGTCCTGAGACACATATGGCTACATTTCCCATATGAAAAACTACATGTAAATATCTAAGTAGACAAATTAATGGTGCTTATGATAAAATGAAATTGCATGAGCTATCTTGCACAACAATTGACCAATACGGCTAGACACTCTGATATTGTGTCACTAAAGTCACATTGGAATATGGTCGACCTCAATCTCATCTATCCCATGTGTTAGCCCCTCCAAGTGGCACTCCACCTCTAATAGGATATCATCTACATCAAGATCCCGTAGTGCATCTCTTCCAACTGCATAACCTGTACTAGTTTGACTGCCTGCTCATGTGATTATCTCTCTGCACAACAGAGATATGAAGCACATAATGGTCGAACTGGTCCAATATCTGTATGAAAACATCAATAGTTTAGTCTTGGAAAACATCAAAATACACAAAAAATTGTAAAACTTTCTGAAAATTAAATGATTAAAATATTTTACCTATAACATCCCATCACTCACCCTCTGGCAGAACGAGCTCAGGATCATCATGGAAATCCATTCTCGCACAAGGATAATTGTTAATAATGATGAACTATCTATGCAACCACCCAAAGAAGGTTGGTGAGAATATTATTGCCAAAATACTTGCATGTCGGGCCATATGATCTATCCACCTCCTCATCCATGGTACCCTCATATTGATAGGCTTGAGTATAATCTGCTGAGGCTGAAGTAGTGGCACCCGTTCTAGAGAAAGAGACTAATATTGAACCATAGCCAAATTTATTTTGATCTAGATTTAAATAGGAATGCAACAAACTATAGATATGACCATAAATACAGAGATGCAACATAAATAATACTTCGTTTCATTGATTTAAAATACTGAAATATGCTTACAAACATAAATGGAAATAAAGTAGCTCAGGCTATGGTAGCTTATCTATGAGAAGAGATGTGGCGGCTACATGCCTTTGAACTCTCTCACAATGAGGCTCGAGGGCCTATTTATTGTTGAGAAACAATGGAAAACCCTAAACATCCAAAAAACTAACCCTAGGAGATGAAGCGCCAAACTATGGGCCCCGTTTTGGGTAAATTGGTACTTCAACTTCCCAGGGTCATAGCTTTGGCATACAATCTCCGTTTGATGCACACAATACCTCGTTAGAAAGATCTATTTGAGATATACAACTTTTGAGTGAGCAAAATTTGTCCATTGAGCCATGTTGCTCCTAGTTTTCCCAAAAAAACATCGTTTAGGGCCTCAAAACGGCTCCAGAAGTTCAGGACCCGAAAAACTGCCAAAAATAGCAAATTGTGCTACAAATAAGGAAACTAAAAAAATGAAAGAAACAATAGTGGAGGTCCAAGTGGAATAGGCAGGTGGCCACCAATATCCACCTGGATCATTCCTCCTCCCTTAGGAAGCAATGGTCCCCATTGCGTTGAGTTCCTCCTTGAGATGAGGAAACTTCTGCTGAACTTGGTCCATGGTGAGCCACTTGCCTTGGTGAAGGAGTTGGCCTGCTCTGACAACTCGATATAGTTGGATCCTTTGCTATCGGGTGTTCTTGCTCTATGTGTCCATGATCCGATTAGTTGTGGCCTGTTTCATGCAATTTGGATTTAACTCTATAGGTGTGAGTTGTTCCACAATGTCTGATGTGTCTAGCAATGGTGGGAAGTATGGTCGAAGGCGATCCACATTGAACAATGGGTGCAGGCCAAGGAATGGGGGAATGCTAAGCTCAAATGAATTGTCTCTCATCGCCTTGGTAATGGTGTAAGGACCATATCAGAGTGGTCTGAGTTTTTGATAGGCTCCGGTAAGGCGTTCCTTTTGCAAATGCAACCAGGCTTTGTCACCCACCTGAAACTTATGTGGCACTCGATGTTGATCATGTCTCTACTCATACTTGGCATTGGATTTCTCAAAAATTTTGTGTACTTATTGGAGGATATGTTGGATGTGCTTAATGAAGTTGTTTGCCTTATCAGTTTTGGACTGGACATGAGCCAAATCTACCTAAGTAGCTACAAATGGTATGGCCACATCAATGGGACATAGTGGCTGGAATCCCAAGCCCACCTGAAAGGGGTTGTGGCCAGTTGAGCTGTGGAGAGCCCGACTATAATTGTGCTAGACATAGGGTAGGCTCTCATCCCATGTGCATGGATTCTTTGAGTTGTACATGTGCAAAATGTGTACAATCATCCTGTTGATGACCTCTGCCTGACCATTAGTTTGCGGATGGAAAGCTGTGGACTTAGTGAGCTTGGTGTCCAACATTGACCAGAGACTAGACCAAAATGCACTAAGGAACCTGCTGTCCTGATCTAAGATGATAGATTTTGGGATCCCAAAGTGTACCCACTCTCATTCAAAGAAGAGTTTAGCAGTGGCTTCTGCTATGATATTCTTCTTGTAAGCCTCCATAATGGCCATCTTCGAGAATCTGTCGACAACCACAAAAACACAGTCATTTCCATGCTTAGTAGAAGTAAGGACCGACATGTAATCCATGGAGATGGATTCCCAAGGTCGACTAGGGGTAGGTAGTGGAGTATAGAGGCCTTGCTTCTTGATGGTTGGTTTGGCAATGGAGCAGGTAGTGCAGGATCTGATGTACTTCCCGACATCTTGTCGAAGATTCAGCCAATAGAAATACTTCTGTAGCACTACCACCATTTTCTTAACCTTGAAATTCCCAATAGCTTGACTATAGTGCGCTTCCCAAATCATCTTGGCATGCTCGCTTGAAGGAACACAAAGGTGACCGAGGTGGCATAACAGGTCATCTCGGAGGTGAAAATCTGGAACACACTGACCCTCCAAGAGCGTCTAGTATGTGTGGCTTAATTTTGGGTTGCTTTTGTAGAGAAGTGGCCAATCAGAAGTCTCGTGCCCACAAGAGTTGAGCACAGTGGTTAACATCATGATTGGTGGTCAAATGAGGCAATCTGCAACATTATTGTTGCTGCCCTTCTTATACTTGATATTCAAATGGAACTGTTGCAGGTATGTGGACCACTTCTGATGGTGATTATTCTACAATTTCCCTTGGGTCCGTATAAACTTTAGGGGTCAGTGGTCTATGTGGATGACCGTTTCCTGCCCCAAAATGTAATGCTTCCATTGTTGGCATGCCTGCACAATGGAATACATCTCTTTGTCATAAGTACAATGCTTCTGGACTGTGTCTGAAAGTGTCTCACTATGATATGCCACTGGATGCCTGTGTTGAGTAAGGACTGGCCCAATAGCATAGTCAGAGGCATCTGTCTTGACCTCAAATGGATATTTTAAGTCTGGTAATGCGAGCACTGGTGCCAAGTAGAGGCGATGTTTCAACTCTGTGAATGCCTTTTGTTGAGACTCAAACCAAAATGATTTTTCTTTTGCTCCTCCCTTGGTGACTTGACTCAAGGGGAAAGTGATATGAGAGAATCCCAACACGAACTGCGGTAGAAAGTGGCAAGACCAGAAAGCTGCAGAGCTCTGTCAGGGCGGTTGGAGCTGGCCAATCTCGAATGACTTGGATCTTGGTTGGATCCACATGCACCCCTCGTTCATTAATAATGTATCCTAGATACTAAACGTGGGTCATGCCAAAAGTGCATTTCTCCAAATTGGCACATACATTGTCTTGTTGTAGTGTTTGGAGAACCTATCGGATGTGATGGACATGCTCTTCCCAACTCTGGTTGAAGATGAGGATGTCATCCAAGTATACCACTACAAATGAGTTGGTGAATGGCCAAAAGATTTCATCCATCAGCTTCATGAAGGTTGCAGGAGCATTCGTCAACCCGAAAGGCATAACCAACCATTTGAAAAGACCTTCCTTGGCTTTGAAGGCAGTCTTCCACACATCGAAGGGTTTGATTGGTAACTGGTGATATCCTGATTTCAAGTTGATCTTGCTAAAATATTTTTCCCTCTTTTGTTGGTCCAGAAGATCATCAACTCGTGGGATTAGGTACCTATTCTAGACAGTGATATTGGTCATCACCCGATAATCAATACAGAGTCTCCAAGTCCCATCCTTCTTCTGTACCAACACGACCAGCCTCCCACAGGGTGATGAACTCAGTCGGATGTGAACTTTCTGTAGCAGTTCCTAAATCTGCCTCTTGATTTTGTCATTCTCTAGAATGGAACACTGATAGATTGGTCCATTGGGTAGTGGTGCACTTGGGGTTAGATCGATGGAGTGCTTGACCTAACAGTGTAGAAGCACCCCTGTAGGGGATCTGAATATTTCCTCATACTCCTCCAAGACCTTGTTCATCTGTTGTTGTCATGCAGAGGGGCCTTTTCTAGAGGTTATGGCCACCGTCTTCTTCTTTCCTTGAGGGCGTATCATTAGGAAAACAGATTTCCCAATTTTGGAAATGAGCTTACTGCATTATTTTGCAGTAACCAAAGAGATGGCGGTAGGTGGTGCTACCTTCGATATCTTGTACAACTTATTTCCCAAAGTAACAATAAAAGCATGAGGCCTTGACTCATACAAAACATGTCACTTTGACAAGTATGGTTGGCCTAATAATACATCAAAAACATCAAGGGGAACAATGTCACATAATACCTCATTCGTGAAGGGCTTGATGTTGTATGGAAGGCGACACTGCTGGCTCATGCGAAGATCCCGTCCTTGGTGAAGCCACCTGATGGTGTAGGGTAGTGGATGTGCTATGGTCAGTAAGCCCAGCCGCTTCACGACCTCTACAGAAATGAGGTTCTTTTGGGTCTCGTTGTTTACAATGAACTATAGTGGGGAACCCTTTACCCACATCTGGGAGTGGAAAAGGTGCTCATCCTCCTTTGATTCTTCGGGTTCCTCCTTCTAGATATTTGTGGTGGAAATGGTGGCGTTGGGCTCCACATCAATAATCTTCTTCCCTTTGTCATTCCACTTGTTGGGTTCTAACTCAGATTCGAAACATACATCTAATTCCAAAGACTTTAGCTCGGCCACCGGTGACTGCTTGGTCCGACACTCACTTGTGTTGTGAGTGGAGATCTTATGGAACTCACACCACTTTCCTGTGTCCTTCTTTGGCTTCGCAGTATTATTCTTTGCTTGCAGCTTTGGCAAGTTGTCCTGGGCCACTCCACCTTGGCTTTGTCCTTTGTTCAGTGGTTTGGGGGCACCTTTCCCTTCCTTCAGATTCGCAGATCCAAAGTCTTGCTTCTTTTGTTTAAACTTCTACTCAATCTTGATAGCATATTGGTATGTCGTGCCGAGCGAGGAGATTTTTACGAACTCCATCTCGTCCTGGATGTACCTGTGTCAGAAGTTGCGGTATTTGAGTACCAAATGCAACTCATAATCCTCTATACCCAACTTTGTGCGAAGGGTATGAAAAATATTGGTAAACTCCGGCATGTCTTGGTCCCTTCCCTGTCACAGTGTGGTCCATTTTATGTATTTATCCTCATAGCTTCTGACAGGGTAGTACTGCTCCTTGATGGCATTCTGATATGAATTCCAAATGGATGTAGCTAAAAACAATGAGGCCGTACTTTCATCCTTCTACTCGTAGTAGGTTTCCCACCAGTCCTTGATGTGGGGGGTGGCTTTGAGAAGAGAGGAAGTAATCTTTTCCCAGTCGGAAAAATCATAAACAGAAAAATACCCTTCTAGCCAATTTAACCATTTATCTACAACGTCTACATCTATCTGACACTCAAATATGGGAATTTCAAAGTTAACTTGTACCTTAAAGGGTGTTACGCTTCCAGAGTAGCTACTGGAAGTAGATGTGTCACCCCTGGGTAGCCGCTGAAGGATTTGGGCAAAGCTGTCCATCATCGCGTTCCTTTGTCACTCAAGGGCCTCTTCGAGAAAGATTCTGATAGGATCTCCTGCCCCCTAATATTTATTTTCATCTGCCATGGGAGGCCATTGGGATTTTCGAGGCTGGTCTTGCAAAGGTTGGACCAGTTCAAGCCCTAACTCCTTATATCCTGACCTCATTGGGGACATGCAAAGAAAAATAGAGAAATAACTGACCACTCTGATACCACTGATTTGGATTTAAAAAAGAATGCAACAAATTATAGATATGACCATAAATACAAAGATGCAACATAAATAATACTTCATTTCATTGATGTAAAATACTGAAATATGCTTACAAACAGAAATGGAAATAAACTAGCTCGGACGATGGTAGCTTATCTCTGAGAAGAGATGTGGCAATTACATGCCTCTAAACTCTCTTATAATGAGGCTCGAGGGCCTATTTATTGTTGAGAAATAATGGAAAACCTTAAACATCCAAAAACCTAACCCTAGGAGATGAAGCACCAAACTATGGGCCCCGTTTTGGGTAAATTGGTACATCAACTTCCCGGGGTCGTAAATTTGGCATATCATCTTTGTTTGATGCACACAATACCTCGTTAGAAAGATCTATTCGAGGACTACAACTTTTGAGTGAGAAAAATCAATCCAAGAACCCATGTTGCTCCAAGGTTTCCCAAAAAACGTCGTTTAGGACCTCAAAACTGCTCCGGAAGTTTAGGACCCAAAAAACTGCCAAAAATAGTAAATTGTGCTACAAATAAGGAAACTGAAAAACTGAAAGAAATAATGGTGGAGTTCCAAGTAGAATAGGCAGGTGGCCACCAATATCCACCTAGATCATCTTTAACTTCCCCTCTCTTGATTTAGTCAGTTGTTCCTTGATATTGACCAAAACTCCTTCACTCCAGTTGAAGACTGTTGAATCTAGACACTCCACCCCGTATTTCATGTACAATTTACTTTCTACATGAAGTGTTGAACTACCTACCAATCTCATGATAATGAAAATGATCATTCTCAAAGGTAATTGGGTTACATATTTTATGCTGATATTTCCATACTTAGTTGGATGAGCTCGAGGTCTACAATAGGTGGTGATATATTCTTTCACTGTTTCCCCACCACTTCTCCCACCTAGGAGAGAGATTGGGTACCCCTTTTGGATAAACCTATCATAAAGAATATATCTTCTACCTTTATATCAAGAAGATGTTCCCCAAACCTGAATGATTGTGTTTGAACATCCCATGAACGAATAAGATATTTCAAAAATTCCATTCGTTGCTTCATACCAGGAAGCCAGAAGAATTTTAGCAATCCACAGTTTTTTAGTGCTTGATGGTAGCAGGATCATTTGCTGCATTTAAATATTGTTCCTCATTTTCTCTTTCTCTCCAATTTAATGCCATTTTGTGCTAATGAACACTTGAAACATCAACAAGAGATTCATTAGGCTCCTTTTCATGCAAAAAACTTAAAGGAAAATTGATAAACAAGTTAGAATTTTATGCCCAACGTACCCCAGTAGTGCATGTAAGAGCATTGCACCTCTCCCAACAGTGATAGTCTGCCTGGGTGTAACACATATTTCGATACTTGGGGGGTGCATTGGTCCTAGGGTGTGTTCTTAGAACGCCAGGGCCCTCAAAACCTCAAAAACATTTGCATGAAATGGCAAAAATGGATTGTGAAAATAAAGAGAAGGGTTTTAGCTACTACTTGGTAGCGAAAGTACTCATAATGGTCCACTTGATTGGCCATAATCAACTACATAAGATCAAGGGAAAAAGGGCTTAGAACACTCACTGATGAAGATAAATGTGAAATTGTGAAAATGAATAGTCATTTTGAGTATTTATGGTCATTTCTCGCATTATTTTATTCATATTTAATGTTTTGACCTAGATGTGATTCATTTTTACTATGAAAGAGGTAGGTTTAATCCTTTTTGTGATATTTTGAGCAGGTCGAATACTTTTATCTCTTTTTTGGGCTCTATAAACCTATGAAAAAGGAACTCCCTGGAGTCCTCTTTCAACTCTTTTTAAACTCCAAAAATATGAAAATATTTCTGAGCACATGTATTTTCGAACTCGTTAAAATAAATGAAAATATGTCTATTCAGTATAAGTTTAACCCTTTTCCGAAATGAGATAGACTATCTACGAAAAAGGAATGCCTTAGTTGAACATGGCTAAGAGGTTCTCTTGAGTATTGTTTCAACCTTTTTGGACTTGAGAGACTATTTACGAAAAGGGACATCTGAAGTTTTCTTTTTCGCCTCTTTTTCAAACTCTCTAAACATGAAAAAGATGTAAATTTTTACCTTTGTTGGACTCATTAAAACATCAAACAACGATGGAATAATCGCACATGACAAGGAAAAACCACTCCTTCTCAGGTTCATTAAAAATACTCAGAGGGATTCATCTGAAGGATGAACTTATAGATCAAGCATATGTTATGCTCCTCAAGCTTGTTAAAAAATAAACAGGTACTGACCATTATGGTTGGGGAAATTGGGAAAAAAGGGTATTCCATTTGCTAATGGAAATGAGTAGCTCTTGAACATGACACTCTTCCACTTCATCTTCATGGACGTTGGGTTGGGTAATCTTCTTGTGTTTTAATTATCATACCGTTTTCAGAGCCTCCATTTCGATTTTGGGTCAATGTTGCCAACTCCATTCAGTGTTGATAGTGTGTTCAAGAAAATTCATTCAGTTGATATCCGTTGCAAATACTCTTCAACCTTCATTCCTTATTTTCCTTTCATGATCCACTTCCGTATCAACATCAATCTATCTCAATCATGATATTGTTTCGTGTCGTTGATGGGGGATACAAAAAAGCCCTCTTGTGACAAGTCACTTCCTATCGGCATCAACTCATTATCTAGGAAGTTGACTTAAAAACATTCCTTAGTACCTTGGTGCTTTCATACATTAATGGAAAGTTTCCTTGCTCTCGACGACATGTTTACATCAATGGCCATCGATCAAAAGACTCTATGTGGTGTTCGACATCAACTCATTTATTGACACCATATAGATTGTACTGTAGTACCTTGAGAGCCATGAACATCATCGATGATTTCTCTCACTTTTGTTAACGGCTTACATCATCGACCGATACTCAGATGGTGTCTACCATGTTCAACCTTAGCTCATTGATTCACATGGTTAGACTCGCACATTGGTTGGTCATGTGAAGGAGATAGAAGACCCCATATATAGTTTCATCCATAGGTTGTGATTTTAGGAGTTATACAAAGATCACAATGTATAATGGCCATGATCATACAAACAATCATCTAGTCATGGGTCCACCAGTTTTCATATGTGGACGCATCTTTTGATCATTTTACATGTTATGTTAGCTTATGTACCGAGTATGGGTGTTATAGACATATTTGTGCACTACAAACCCAATCTCATATGTCCATAAACCAAGGGATTCTAAGCCTATAAAAGTGTTGTTTCATACCCTAAAGGAATAAGGTCAGTTGATTACATCATCTCCCAGAAGTTCTCCCTGAAAAACTACTAAGAACTGGTCAAAACTGGACCATCTCACCTGCTCCATGGTCAGGGTGTGATGCATCTCACCTATTACACACGGGGGGTGCAATGCATAGTGAAAATCCCTTTTGTTGGGTGTGATGGGCAAGAGTAGACAAATGGCAGAGGCAGTTTGCTAGGTGGAAACCTAGAGAATCTTCTAGAAACTGCTCATTTGACACTTGCCTCTCTAAATTCGCCTAGGGATGAGTAAGAGATCATGAAATCTCCAAGTGGAACCAAGAACTATCAAAGAAATGCCACTACAAAATCCCAGAAGCTGACTCACCCACCTGCAAATATCTATATATGGATCCCTCATCCTAGAGATCCACAGGCTGGAATTTTGTATCTTGTAAGGAAGTGCTGTTGGTTTCTCTGTGGAACATCATAGTGTTGGGTGATATAGCCTTTCATGAGGTGAAGAGGGCTTTCTTGCTAGGATGATGGCACTGGGTCAAATCAATGGGTTGTAATCCTCTCTTCTACTACTTCTATCAATAAAGCTATTTGAGTTTTTCTCCATATTCTTCTATATCTCTGAATCTTGTATTGATATATGCATTTGTATGGTTAATATATATCTGATCCTATATTGTTTATGGTTATAGATATCTATGCTTTGATGGTATTATGCTGCTTTGAATCTACAGGTGTTCTTTGAAGTGGGACAAGTAAGGAAAGAGTGGCAAAGATCTGTCAAAGGGGAGAGGGAACAAGCAAGGAGCCAAGCGAAAGACTGAGGTTGGTACTCTCTACTTCTCTTTCATCTATTTCTCATAAAGGAAAAAACAAGTGACTTTAGTTTGTTTGTTTCTAAGATAGCTACCCATCTTAGTGGGACTAGCAGCTCTGAATGGACACTAGTTTTTCCGATAACAAAATGGCGACTCCACTGGGCAGTGAATAACTTGTTTACTTGTTTCTATTTGTTTGTTTTATAAACTATAGACGGAACCTGAAGTTAAGCTAGCTAGCCTTCGAATTGCTTTTGCTATGCAACTGCAAAGTATATCAACGCTACTTCAGTCAATCTCCGGGTTAGTTTATGAACTGAACATCTAACTTGCAAACATCCTAAGTGCCCCGGTGGTAGCTCAAGTAACCTCATTAGACCAGCCCCTATGCTTTGTGTTTACTACCTATCGTTAGCTCAACCTAAATCCCTGAACTAAGCTGTAAAATGTGAGCAAAAACCAAGCCCAGTCTCGTCCTTGGACCATCGCACTATCTCTCATTGGCAGTTTGGACGCATCACACCTCCCATGTGCTGCAAGTGAGAGTTATCCCTGTTTCCATGTGTTACAGGTGCGATGGTTAGGTAAGACTATTTTTGCCTCCAGATTTTGGTTTTCTCTTCATTGTCTTCAGCTTTATTCAGTAGTTTGGCTATTTGTGATCAGTATATCACTGTTGAAACTCCCTTCCTTTGCATTATTCAGGCTCCATTGTTCAAAGAATTGTGAATGTTTTTATGTATTTTTCATCATTTACAGTTCTCCTTTGCAAATAGTAGCTTAATCGAACTATCGTCTTTTGATTTGAAAGTGTTGCAAGTGTCGTTTTCAATGAAAGAAAAGAGTCTCCTTCTTTTTGATAGTCGATTACACTTTTGCCATTGTATTTGATTTGAGTTAATAGTATTTCAAGTGTCGAAAGCAGTTTTCAATTCAAAATCACAAAGTGTCATCATAGTCTTCCTTTTGTTTTTTGAAAAGAAAATTGTTATTACTGTCGCTTTGAAGGAAAATAGTTCAGACCTGTACTTAGCATTCTTTTTGTCATTCACACATTAAGAAAGCAGAAAACAAATACATGCATGTGCATTTGACTGTGTGCAAAAAATGATTTAGGACAGTGCATCTTACTGTGTGCTCTTTGCTCTATGTTAAAAGAATTTTACTTCTCTTTCCTTAGTAGCTAGGATTTTCATTGCAAAAAGAAAGTAAACAACTGTTTATCATCTTAGATTGCATATTTAGGAATTGTATATCTACATCATGCGGTGAACCTTAAAGGTAAACTTCTTAAGAAAAATCAACTGTAAAATAAATTTCAATGAACATAAAAATGCTTTGGAACCTAATGCACAACATCTAGAAGTCTAGGCTAGAGACGGATTTCGACGTCGTAAAGCCTGGTAACTATCGTTTTCATCGTAGGTTGGGTGATTCCTCTTCTTTGATATGACAAGTGCCAGTATGTACTTGTGCTCCCACGTACTGTCGAGTATATATTGGGAGATCACAATAGGCTATATCCTTTATCCTTAGGAAGCCGTGTCTGCCGCCCTATCGATCGCAATGCATTGAACATGGCATTCGGGAAGATTGACTGCCGCACCTTAAAAAATATTCTACAGTTTTGTGATTGGTTTGGTAATCCCTCTGTCTAGATTTCCAGAGTAGTCGCTTTCATTCCTTTTCAAACTCCTTAAAAGAAAAGGTCCATCTGAGCACTTGTCACTTCAGGCTCATTAAAAATCGAAGGTGACTAGAGTCATCTTTAGCTTTTTCTCAACTCTTAAAAATTGAAAAAGCAAGTTGTGTCAAAGCATCATAAATTTAATTTAATTCGGAATCACATTTTTCCCTTTTTATTTTGAGTTGATCAAGTAATCCACAATCGTGGAAGAAAGTCAATTAAAACCCTGTCATTCGCAAAGACTAACGAGTCAACCGTCTTTGACTCTGGAAATGAAGCCATTTCGGGCCAAGAGATCTCGTTTAACTTGGTCGAAGTCTCCTGGTTTATTTGAGTTTCAACATCCTCAGAGACTCTGGTTACTTCAACTATTTTTGGTATCCCTACCTCTACAGAAGAAGTTCCACAGCTACAAGAGGACACTAGAGCTGATCCAAGTGTAGCGGAAAACACTTCTATTTCTAAACTAGCTCCATCTAGGGCTGATTCGGAAGGTGTTACCCCTCCAGCATTTGTCGCTACAGAGTCTATACCTTCTTTGGCACCAAAAATATTTTACGTACCTGAAAATCTACCTCTTCCACTTGGGTTGATTGCTATATAAGAGATTGTGGAGGATCTTCCATCCAGTACTCCATTGCATTTTGGAACTGGGATCCACCTATATCCTTCCACTACAAAAGTTGGTCACCCTTTGTCGCAAGTTCCTGTAGAATCACTAGAAATCTTTTGGATAGACTCGATATGTCTGAAAAACCATCGACATCTAGGTCTGTGTCATCTGACACAACAACAATAGAACCTCCTACTGCTACTCCGACAATGTTTGCTGGTGTACCATCTGTCCCAACTAGCTCTCAACAGCTAGATGGAGTCCACCTAGGGATTGTCTCGACAGTATGGTCTGTTCCTATTTGTTCATCCGGAACCTTATCTGGGATTTGTTATGTTGAGTCTCAACAAATTGATCCTTCACAACAGTGTCAATTTGGGTAGTCCAGTCTCCAAAGGCCAATTTTTCCTTTGAACACTGGATTTCCACCATATGGGGGGCAGTATGCCTTTTCATTATTCCCTTTGGGAGAACAACCATATGAGAGTTCACAACAGAATTCGGGTTAGGTTGGAATCACATCCAGTGGTTGGGTACCAATACTGCCTCAATAGCCAAGAGTTGTATATTCTATACAACCAAATCAACCTGTGTCGAATATTCCCACTACACCGGCTATTGTGACGGTGTCGCAAGTACAAGCGATGCCCGTTGTATGTCAGTCTCCAGTCTCTCAGGTCGTAATACAATAGCCTCTCGTCTCCATGATTCAATCACAACCGAAAATTAGTGGATCCTTAACTGAAGCAACTCAGGCTCAAATGGGTACTATAACCCCTCATCTTGGTCAAACATCTAGTATTGGGCAACATCAAATGGTCTCACAGCCATGGATGGTGCAATATCAACAACTGCAATTCTAGCAAGCTTACCGAGGACCTGAGCAACAAATCTTTGCAAGTAATGGGCAACCGTATATTCAAAATGGTTACCAACAATCATATTATAATGGTTATGCCCATCAACCTTATCAAAGTTATCAACATCAAATACATTATTCTGTTATTCAAAGACCCACGGATCAGGCGATCGCATCTTATCCTGGGTATGCTTCGCCAAACCTGAATCAATAGTTGCCTTTCGTAGCAACTTTAGAATTACGAAATCTGAATTGGCTAACAAATGATCCAATTGCTTACGCCCCTTGGTGGCCAGCGATTCCTCATAAACTTCCATAAGATATTCCTAAATTCAATGGAAATCCGGGTGAAGATCCATCAAATCATGTGATGATCTTTCATTTGTGGTGTTCGTCCAACACTCTCAATGATGATTCGATTAGGTTTTGCCTTTTTCAGAGGACGTTAACTGGTCCATCAGCAAAATGGTACATCGAATTGCCTAGATCTTCATTCAATAACTTCAGCGCCCTCTCCACCACCTTTTTAACCCATTTTTAATTACCCATAAGGTATGAAACAGGAATGGATCTTCTTACCAATTTTAAGAAGACAACAGCTACTCACATATCTGATCATATTCATGAGTGGTGGTGTCATCATCGAATGGTAAAGACATATGTTCCTGATCAGCTGTTAGCTGAATGGTTCATTAAGTCATTGTTACCTTCTATCATGGAAGATGTGGCCAAGGGAGGAGTTTTCACTGAAGAGCAAGTCATTGCTCGTGCACAATATCTAGACTTGATCTATACTCAGTCTGGCACACTCTATGACAAAATTCCTGATGCTCCTAGACCCGAGTTTTCCGTTCCTCCTCCTCCTAAATCAAACAGGGACTCTCATGCTGGCGATGGTGTGATTGGCATTGCCAGTACGCAAACTGCAAACGCCTCATTTGACAAAGCCCTTGTAGTTTCCAGTAAAAAGGAAAATGACAAAATTCTTGTCTCGGAGGTTAATGCCATGTCGATTGACAAAGGCAAAGAACCAAAGCAACCAGGGGGCAAGAAGAAAGGGAAAAGCAAAAAGAAGAAACAAGATGATTCGTCTCTTGAAAAATCTTTTGCAAACCCTTATGGGCAAAAGAAACCTCCTGGGCCATGTCACATATGTGATGAAGACCATTGGACGAGAGATTTTCAGTATAAAGCTGAGATTAAGAAGTTCTTTAAGAGTTCAAAAACCTCAGCAGTATTGATCGATCTGTTTCCAAACCTAGAAATCAATCTGGTTGCTAGCGACAATGCTTCCCCTTCCCAAGTACTTATGTTGTCCATTTCTAAACAACAAAATGATGCTTTGATATTGACAAGGAATAAAGATTACGGGAATCCACAGTTGTCGAACAACAAGGCTGCAGATCAACTTAGTAGTTCGACAATAACTTCAACCGAAGTTGTGCCACCCATCATTCCTGAGCTAACGATAACGCTTCCAAAGGGAGTAGTACACAAATCGACATTTAATCCTCATGCCCGAGCAACACAAAATTATAATATGGTAGAGGATCTGGCCTAATCGCCATCCGCTATGTCGACACTTGAAGTACTGCAAAATTGCCCCTCCCAAAAGCAGGCTCTAGTATCAGCAATAGGTGGGATTGACCTAGCGGATTCCAATCTTGTGGCCTTTAATCATAAAGGATATGATCCTCAGTTACTAGCACAACTCGCTTTCCTCATCCAAGTGAAAGCCCTCAACAAAACTGTTCATCAAACAATTATTGATGAGGGGTCATCTACCTACATTATGTCAATGAGTTGCTAGAAAACATTAGGCTCACCACCCTTGTTGCGATCGTTAATGACATTAAAAGTATTTGATGGATGAACACACACCTCGTACGGGATTTTAAGTAACTTTCAAGTTGAACTTGGAGGCAAGACAGTAGAAATTGATGTTGAAGTTATCGATAGAAACCTCGATTACAACATCCTACTGGGAAGGCCCTGGATTTATGCTATGGCTACTGTTGTGTCAACATACTTTAGAAAGATTGCATTTCCTTTTCAAGGTGGAATTACAATCGTTGACCAACAAACCTTTGTCCCCAACAGTTCACAAGTTACGGGAAGCATTCCAATGATCCATGGAAGCTCTCAATCGCTTCAAAATATCGGAGTAGGCCTCCTAAAAGACCCTACATTGATGGGTACTTTTTCCCTACCACCTCCGAGTAATCTGGCGAAATCGGCCATGGTGGAAACCTTCAACATGGTATCTTCTATATCTATAAAGGTTCAAAAGATTTCTGGACATGATGTTAGCATGGATCATAGCCAGGTATTGCCTCCAAGCCCAATAGAAATATTGTAGCAATCAATTTTCTTGGCTTGGGCGACAAACCCAAATCAATGCTCATCGAGTGTTTGGATAGATAGGTCTAAGGAATATGGCACCTCTTCAGATCCTTGGTCGCATGTACATTCTACAGACGAAGGAATCATTCAGTCAATGATGATAGGAGAGGCACCATCGAAAGATTACCACCATCGTTCCCATCTTTCGGATTACCACGAAGATTATTCCAGCGACCTTAATCTTCCATCAGTTTTTGATTTTCTATCAAATACTATAAATACAGTGGATTCCGAGCGAAATTGGTATCTCTTGAACCTTCATTCCAACCACCGCGTTGAATGCAATGAAGCCTGGGGGGCATGCACCTCGATTTGCATCATTATGCTGGGGGCATGCAAACTTACGATGAGCAATGTTTCCACAAAGTTTAAGATCGTTAAAAAATAAACCTAGCCACGAGCAATGTTTCTGCAAAGTTCAAGCTCATTAAAAAATAAACCTAGCTACAAGAAATGTTTCCGCAAAGTTCAAGCTCATTAAAAAATAAACCTATTTATGAGCTTATGTTACCCCAGAGTTTAAGCTCACTAAAAAGTGAACCCACTTCCGATAAATAACCTTTGTGATCGCATTACTATCACCTCCACTTTTTAGCCGATCATATGCCTCCACTTGATTGTTTACCCTTTTTAGGAACAACTACGATGAGTGATTTTGTTAGCCATCTTCTTTACATTGCCATGATTGAAAAGTTCCAAACCTTACTTGGAACTAGCTGCTACCCGAAAATATCACTCGTTCCTCAAAGACGAGTCTCTTTTAAGCTCTTTTTAGACTCGTAAAATATAAAAAGATTGCCGAGAAATTGGCCTCTCTAGCTTGTTAAAGTCATTGGAAGTGCCATCCCTCCTCTAGATTTTAATCTTTTTGGACTTGAGGGATCATTACACAAAAATATCAAGCACTTGTTTTTTTCGTCTCGTTAAAGTGATCGGAAAAATCATCCCTTTGGTATTATTTTATACTTTTTCGGACTTAAAGGATTATGCTACGAAAAAGGATTACTGGAGTTTCCTTTCCGTCTCTTTTCAGACTCTCTAAAATTGAAAAGGACCAACTTATCTTTGTCATTAAACTCGTTAAAACAATAGCGACAAACTTGTCTATTAGAGAGAAGAGCGAGTTTCACTATCGCTAGGCTCGCTCAAACATAGCGACAGGTTTGCCCGAAGGGAAAATTATAGAACAAGCATATGTTATCCTCCTCAAGCTTGACAAAAATAAAGAGGTGCTGGTCAAAAATGACTGGGGAAAATTGGGAAGAAAACTTGAAGAACTTTATTGGTAGCAGGTCACTCTTGAACATGACACTTTCACTCCATCACCATGATTGAGTCGGGTTGGGTTATTCCATTCACTGGTCATATCACCATTGGTCCTCTGTACCATCCATTTTTGGGGTTAACGCTACCAATCCATTTTAGCGTTGCCGATATGTGATAAGTCGCTCAGAGAATTCACCAACCCAACTTACGCCTCATCTGCTGCAATACCTTCACACTCCATTCTTTCAAGACCGCCACCCTGAACCTTGTATCATCAAATCGTTTTCACCTCCGCAAAATCATTTGCTCCATTCCATGTCGTAGATGTGGGATTCATTAAGGCCCTCCTACGACGGGTCACTTCTTTTCGACATATGCTCATTATCCAAGAAGTCGACTTAGGAACAACCCTTTCAGTGCTTTGAAGCTTGCATGCCTCATTGGCAAGTTTCTCACTTCTGGCGACAGGCATACATCAATGGCCTTCGACTGAAAGATTTTACATGGTGTTCAACATCGACTCATGTATTCACACAACGTGCATTGTACTGCAGTACCTTGAGGGTCATCATCATTATCGGTGATTCCTCTCGCGCCTATTAACAACATACATCATTGGCTGGTAATCAGGTGATGTCTTTCCATGTTCGACATTAGAACATCTTTTCACATGGATTGAATTGTACTTCGGGCGAATATTGAATGAGTTTGAAGACCCCAAATCTAGTTTCATCCATCCGAGCTGTGATATATTTAGGAAAATAAATACATCAAATGTACACCATAGCTGCACAGATAATCATCCAAGCTAAGGTATGATGGCTCGACCAGAATCATCAGTCTGCCACATAGATGGTTGTCTGTCCTATGTACATGAAAATGAATTTATAAAGCTGAGCATGTGAATGCCCTCCTCAACTAGATCATGAAAATGTTATGAAGATAATGTATTGTATTGTATCTTATTACAGGTCACCTGCCAGTTCGAAAAGCCTCAGATCCTCATGATAAAGCATTTCACCCGACATCAAAAGATTTATGTCCTCATGCTTTAGGGGGAAACTGTTATATACATATTTGGGCACTACAACCCCAATCTCATATGTCCATAAACTAAGGGATTCTAACCCCCTAAAAGTGTTGTTTCATACCCTAAAGGAACACGGTCAGCTGATTACATCATCTCCCAGAAGTTCTCCCTGAAAAACTGCTTAGAATTGGACCATCTCACCTGCTCCATGGTCAGGGTACGCACAGGGCGTGCGATGCATACTGAAAAGCCCTTCTGTGGGGTGAAATGGGCGAGAGTAGACAAATGGCAGAGGCAGTTTTCTAGGTGGAAACCCAGAGAATCTTCTAGAAACTACTCATTTGACACTTGCCTCTCTGAATTCGCCCAGGGATGAGTAAGAGATCATGAAATATCCAAATGGAATCAATAACTATAAGAGAAATGACAACTAATCAAAATCCCAAAAGTTGACTCACCCACCTGCAACTATCTATATATGGATCCCTCATCCTAGAGATCCACGGGCTGGAATTTCGTATCTTGTAAGGAAGTGCTGTTGGTTTCTCTATGGAACATCATAGTGTTGGGTGATCTAGCTTTTCATGAGGTGAAGAGGGCTTTCATGCTTGGAGGATGGCGTTGGGTCGGATCAATGGGTTGTAATCCTCTCTTCTACTACTTCTATCAATAAAGCTATTTGAGTTTTCCTCCATATTCTTCTATATCTTTGAATCTTGTATTGATATATGCATTTGTATGGTTAATATATATCTATCTATATTGATTATGGTTATAGATCTCTATGCTTTGATGGTATTATGCTGCTTTGACTCTATAGGTGTTCTTTGAAGCGGGACAAGTAAGGAAAGAGTGGCAAAGATCTATCAAAGGGGAGAGGGAACAAGCAAGGAAAATATTTGGGTTGAGCTACAAAATATTTTTAATTTTTGGAAACACTCTAGGAAGGAATTCATTAAACAATAAACTATACGTGACTAATGAAAACTGATCAACAAACTTAACAAAACCCATATTTTAGGGATGCTTTCTACCCATTGGAGTCCAATGAATAACATAGATAAAATTTCCATTGTAATCTTGATTATGAAGATGTATATTTGAAAATTTGTCAACCCAAAAATAAGGAAAAAAATATACAAGGACATATTGATACCTAAAACATTTAGTCATACCATAATTGGCTAACTGGACATTAACGAAATGGGCCAAATACTGAATCAATTGGAATCTAAAAAATACTTTTTGGCAGATGAAAGAGAAGTTTAAATCCCTAATACAATATCATCTATAGATTGGTCATCATCATATCCTAACAAACAACGAAACATGGATATGTCCTGCCTAAAAATTTCAGGGAATATGTTTGAAGGGTAAGGAGGGGCATTCTCTGGTATCTGGAAATTCAAAAGCAAGAAAGACTCAAGGAAAATAACCTCCTCTTCATAGGTCAACTCTTTGTATCTTTGGCTAAGAAAATATTCATTTAATGGTTGTGTTTGATTGGGCATTACTATCTTCAACATTTCTTGAATGGATAAGAGGTGAATATGCAACAAGAAAACTCCATACTTAGTTACCATAACTATCTTATGGGGTAGATAATGTTCAACACAATAGGAGATGGATTCAATTACAATATAAAGGAAAGTATGGGGTTGATAAACTATGCTAAATAGGACTCCCAAGTCAAGGAAATGTCCCGTTGCACTTGGAAACATTGAAAATCCAACTCCTTGAGCTCATACAGGTCAAATTCATATGGAATTTTGTGTGTATGTGCTTCCTAGTATATTAATGGAAAATATTCAAAATTCACAGATTGAAAAGAGTCTTAGGACTGAGTTTCTATTAGTTTGATCTTCATTTTTACTGAAATAAATGGAAGGAAGATTTCAAACTTTACCCAATTTGCTATTGTTAGCTCTATAAGCTATCATATGACTTTGGAGATGAATTGCATTGTTTGCTCAAGCGAAATGAAAGAAAAAGGGGTTGTTTTACTTGATTATTCCAACTATTTTGAGACACACGACATGATTTGATTGGACAAATAGATTTTATTTTGAAAATTACAATTTATTTCTTGCTTATTGATGATGTTGTTCTCACACTTTTCACATGTGGACCAACGTTGTTCACACACTGATGACATGTGGACCAACACCTAGATGCCACCTAGATGCCTCCAAACTACTTGTTAGCTTACCTGTTTGCCACTTTGTCTGCATAATTGTTTGACGTGACACTCTATTTTTCAGTGTCTATCCCATCGATCACGTCATCAAATAGTATGAGGGGGTGGGGGGGGCATGGTTCTTTGAATGATGTATATCCCAATTGTAGAGTACTCGAGCATGATTTTAGTTCCCCCCCCCCCACTTTTGTTAACTTTCAAGAACTCGAGGGTGCCTTGCATGCCTTTTCCATTGATCTTTAATGACCCCATGATGCACTCAACAACTTTCCTGATGGTTAACACAAGCGTAGAAAGGGTGGAAATAAATTTTGTTTAATAAAATTTGATTTTTTCAACTAAATAAATAAACTATAACACTCGGTCTACTGTACACAAAACTTTTAAAGTTCAAACAATTATCATAAAAGCATTAGAAGTTATGGACCTCCACCCTACATATCGTTTGTTGATGATTCATGTATGAAACTTGTTCAATGAATGTGGATGAATGTTGCATGTTATTTTATAGTACTTGTGATTTTAGTTACTTGTAATTTCACTACAAGAGTTAACTAAACACATAATAAATACAAAGCAGAGGTGTAGTCCAAGTGAATTACTCACAATTTGGTTGCATCATTGTGGGGGAAACACATTGGTGCTACATGCTCAGAGGTAATGGCACACCTTAACTCGTGGGAACAATCTGATGGCGTGAAAAGTGTGCTCTCAATATATCGTTGTTGAGGCCTCTCGACCTTGCTGGGCACGAGAGTTGGGTGGCCATGTTGACTAGGTGGCCATGTTGACTTTGATGACCATGATAACTAGAGATAGACCTTGAATGATCCATTGATGTGAGAGAAAAAGGGGTAAAATGTGTGTGGATTTTGGATTTGACAAAGGAGTATGCCTCCCCTTGGAAATCATTAAGAAAATACCATAGAGTAGGGGGTGTAAATTGACAGAGAAAAGGGGAATGGGAGGTCTAGGATCAAGGGTTGAACATATAATGGCATAATAAAGAAAAAATATCTTGGCATCAAATCACTAAAAAAACCCACAAAAAGGTGTCATGAATAGGAAAAGGTAAAGGGATGAGCCAAAAAGGGAGGCTTAACCAGTTAGAAGGTGGAGAAGAATACCTTAGAGCATAGGTGCATGTCATGAAATAACTATACTTCTTACCATCCATTCCTAAGATGATTATGGTGGAATGAGGTTTTAGGG
Organism: Pinus taeda; assembly: GCA_000404065.3. Lineage (NCBI taxonomy): Eukaryota > Viridiplantae > Streptophyta > Pinopsida > Pinales > Pinaceae > Pinus > Pinus taeda. The sequence goes on from APFE030005930.1 coordinate 69,073, forward strand.
ACATCAAAAAACTATGTTTTGAACTGGAGGTAAACCAAAACTAGAGTTTAATAAAGGCAAGCATAAACTAAACCATAAGAATTAAAAATGGTATATTATGGTTGACATTCACTTTGCCATTTGTCTCTAGATTCTGAACATGGTTAGGCGGTGGTAATTGAACATTTGTACTTATAAGCTATCAAAAGCGCTCACTCTATCTAAATATTATTTAATATTATTATATTGAATAAAATAAATATAATTTTAAATTATTATACATGCTATGGCATGTTATATCATAATCATTTTCTAGTCAAAATGGTTTGACTTTCAATTAATTCTGAAAATTTTTAAAAATATTTTATAAAGTTATTAAAGTTTTGAAAAAAATAACTATTAACTAAAATATTTTTTATTTTTTTTTTTGAAATTTGTATTTCTATTTTCTTATTGGCTCATATAGATGAAATGAATAATTTTATGGGGCTATAAATAGAGTATGTCAGAAATAAAATTTATTTAAAAAAAAAGAACCTATATGCCACAAAGTGTCATAATAGTACACACATCAAATCTCAATATTTATGAAAAACAATACACACATCAAATCTCAATATTTATGAAAAAGAAAAAATCTATATGCTACCAAGTGTCATAATAGTACACACATCAAATCTCAATATTTATGAGAAACAATACATACATCAAATCTCAATATTTATGAAAATTTTATTTCTAGGTAAGTATGTCAAACTCATGTTTAACTTTTAATTAATGCGTAACTTTTGAACATAATTTACAAAGTTTTACTAATTTTTTTGAATTTTTGATAATCACATTTTTATTTATGATTTTTTTGGTTGTTAATATATATATATATATATATATATATATATATATGTGTGTGTTGTGTGTGTGAAAATCACTTTTATATGTAGATTCATCTGATATATAATATAACATATATAATCTACATAATATAAGAAAAACATCTAACATATTATGCTACTATTTAATAAAAATATTTCTAAATTATAAGGAAAATCTTTAAACAAAATTTCTTTTAACCTTAATTACAGGACTCCAATACTATTACAACAACTACAAAAAAATCCAAAAAATATATTTATGATATTCTATCACTCATATATCAATATAGAGATATTATATAAAAATGCAATCTAAGTTCTTCCTCTAAACTCTTGCTACATTTGAGTCCCTTCCTACATTAATACAGCCTTCATAAATTTATTTCTAATTGGAACTGATATTATAGTGTCAATTTTACATTTATTACCTATTTAATCTATTAATAACTTAAAGTCTCCCAATACTTATAAATATCTTTCTATTGTTTTTTTCATAAAAAATAAAATGCCTAAAACTTAACTATTCCTTTACTAACAACATATTTCAAAATAATATAATGCATTGATAAGAAAAAACAATGTCCACTCCATTATAAATCTTTACAGCTCTTTGGTATGCCCCTAAGTCAACATGACTTTTCATAATTAATTATGTGTTATATTATATATTATTTTTTTTTCAAACATTTTTACCTGCTTTTAATAGCTAGTTTCATTTTATGATATTAAATATTTTTTTTCAAACATTTTTACTTACCTACTTTTAATAGCTTCCTTGATTTTATGGGCAAGTTATGTAGGAGTCATATAAGAGCTTGAAATACCAAGTTGTCAAATATTACAAATAAATACAAGCATTTGTAGATGCACTAGTTTTTTAAGTTTATAGAGAGCAAACAAAAGGCAATTGATGCCATTTGTTGTGGAAATTTTTGTTATAAATGACATTAATGCAAAATAAAAATTTCATCATTTTATCTAAACGCTTTTGAATCTTAGCTTTGTGAATTTAACTATAAAAATCTCCCAACTTTAACCATTCTATTTATTTTAATATGTTGAAATAAAAACCTAAATTCAAAAATTGAAAAAAATCTAAACTATTATAGTGTCGCCTACAAAATCGAACTTACAAATCACAAATTTTAATATATATTTTTTAAATCTTTATGCATAGACATAAAGATAATTTTTATCTTGGAAACACTAACCTTTGCTATCACTAACTTTTTACATAAAAACAAATACTAACAACATATTACACTTATTACGAATTATCATTACATAATTTTATAAATGTTTAAAATTATTATTTAATTGATTTATTTAATATAGAACACCATAAACGGTAATGATGATAATTAAATTGACGTGGGTTACAATTTTAATCTTTTACAGACTTTTAAGGTTAAAAATGATTCACCGACATCATAAGACAAGCAAACATTTCAAATACCAAATAATTTTTGATATAATTTTTTTTCGCATAAAAAGATTAATTTGAATTTGATAAAAATGTTCAAAGAAATTTAATTATATTAAAACTAACTAAAAGGTTAGATAATCCTCTCTTGAGCATGGTGTTTTTTAAAAGATAATATGTGTGGAAAACTTAATTATTGAGTTAGATTTTACATGCTCACATGGCACTCTTCTTGGTTAATAAATTGATCAAGTTTAAAATTTATATTTTATTAAGGGATTACTTTTAAGTATTTATAGTTTGGATTTATTTTAATTTTAGATTTAGGGATAATTTTTTTTACTTAAGTTTTTTTTTCTCTTTTAAATAGATAGGAATATAAATGATTTAATATGGATTATGATATCTATATAATATCTATATAAAGTATATAGATATAATTTAAAAATAAAGTTTGAAAATTATGAGTTAAATTTTTTATAATAAACAGTAATATTATGAAATAGAAAAAATTATGTATATATACTTGAAATATTATTATTTATTTGGTTTTTTCAAGAAATTTTAGAGATTTATTAAATAAAGCAATTGTAGATATAAAAATTAAATTAAATATATTTATAATTATTATTAAATTTTGAAATTTTTTAATTAATTAATCAATTCATTAAGTGTTTCCGCTATAACATTTGTCCTTTAATGAGTGATATTGATAATTTTAGCTTTTTAACTGGTTACGAGTAGAGAAGACTACAGGAAAAACAATGAGTTAAATAAATATCATGGAAAAATCATAAGTTGTTAAAACCTCTGGTCCGATAATTTAATTGAACTTTATAATTTTATAGTCAAAATATTTATAGAAAAAGACAAAATAACATTACAACATCTTTTTCATACTAAACTAAAAGAGAACTTCTTAATACATTAATTTTTCATTGAAATTTACTTAATATTAATATTA
>APFE030005930.1:72330-99012 GCA_000404065.3 Pinus taeda
GAATACTAAACATTCCATATATATGAATAACATACAACTTATGCCACCTTGATCACAATTAAGTGTGTATAAAAATGCAACTTCACATTTGAAAAAAGTTAGTGTTAAAAAGTGATTAAAGCATGATACAAAATTGATTAATTTAGCACAATAGAATTAAATTTAAATAAATGAAATTATTAATAAATTATTTATATGAAAAATATTTTAAAAATGAAAGATTGATAAGTTTAACTAAGTTCTCTCTCGCTTATGTTCCTTGACCTCACCTACCTCTGCTCCCGACCCCATGTCTCTAGCCGGCTCCCTTGGGCCTTCCAAAGTCCTCTCTGGGGGGCATCCACCTCCCCCTTCACTAAAGACTGCAACCACTGTTTTCTCTTCCCTCATCTCCTCACTTGGTCATCCCTGCAATCACCCCTCTATATCTAAGTTTGTAAAACACTTGGATACAATTCAAGAAATCCACCTTCCCTTTTCCATCCCCGCAAGGCATCTCTCTCCCTTGCTAAGTGAGGTCTGGTAGGGTAGTTTATCAACCTCCAACCCTCTCCAAATGTGGTGCAAAAATGGATAGAACAAAACTAGTCTCCCAAAATCAACGAGAAAATCTCTGCTTGCTTCTACTAAAGAGGGTTTCATACCTTCTACTTTGAAACCAAAGAAGATATAGATTTAATATTTAGGAGAAAACCAAACTTCATGGACTCAAGAGGTCTTTATTTAAAAAGATGGACTCCAGATTTTGATCTAGAGCTTGACATTCCTAATAAAGTGTTGGTCTGGGTTCGTATTCTTCATGTCTCACTCCATTGTTGAGGATATGACTTAGTAAGAACAATAGGAAACACAATCGACAAATACATATATCATAGCAAGCCAAAGGAGAACCTGCACACTTGTGCAAGGATTTTTGTGGAGGTTGACTTAGACAAAGGCCTTCCTAAAGTAGTGAAGCTCAAGGTTGACAACTAGTTGCACATACAAAAACTATACTATGAGAAATTTCCCTTTAAATGCAAGTTATGTTACAAATACGACCATTTTTCCAATATATGTCCAAAATAATCAATATTTGAACCTCAAGATCCCTAATAGCAACAATGGGAAATGGGTAAACATTAAAATAATAATCCCAACAAGAAACCTCACTAAAATGGGCCATTATGTTTTGGTACTATCCATTTGACTCCACACTCAACACCCTCTCACTCAACGCCCATCAAAACCATCCTCTCGACCCATTCAGGTGCCTCTATTCCTAGCTCCTTTAATACCTTTGAAATATTGGATAACTTACCTTTAGATATAGATTATCATCAAACCTTAAACATTGAGCAAAATGATGTGTGGGTTTGAAAAGAACAACCTCCCTCAATCCAACAAAGAAATGACTTCCAAATAGTTGTTCATGAACATATATCATATCCCCCATTTCTCTTTAATCATAGAAGAACCCGCAATGGCTCAAGAAACAACACATGATGACCCCATATCCATTTTCTCTCATCCACCCCTTGTCTCTCTGGCTCAATCAACTCCCACCTTCTCTATAATTCTGACTAGAACCAAAGCTAAAGAAACAACAACGCCCTCAAAAGCACCCAAAAGAATATCTAGAAGAAATTCCAATAAAGAGGTAGGTGATGAATCAACAAAAAATATATGGCAATGGGCATCCAACAACCAATGGGTTCATTCTTAGGGAAAGGGAAAGAACCCAAAGAATCTTAGACCCAGGTAGGGAGAGTCAAGGGTTCTGCCACTCTCTCACAAGGTAAATAATTATTTTGGGCTCTTGGAAATATAGAAGCCTTAGGAATGCTTAAAAAATAAGTGCAACAACAGATCTAGTGAGATCAGAAAAACCCACAACTCTATTAATGCAAGAGACCAAATCAAGTAAGGAAGAAATGGAATCTATAATCAAGAAAAATGGGAAATATTTTAAAGGGATAGAAATTAGCGCAAGAGGCACTTCAGGAGGTATATGTATAGTATGGAACCACAAAATTTTGGATATTAAAAAAAACTCATCAGGAGCACTATTGGATAAAGACAGACTTTTAGAATAAACAAAATTGCAAGACCTTATGATTTTATAACATTTATGCCCCGACACACTATTGAGGCAGAGAGAGATGTTGGAACTCCTTAGCTCTCAAGCTAAAATCAAAAGGTGTCCACTCACCTATACTTGCAGGTGACCTCAATCTAGCAATGAATAGTGAAGAAAAAAGAGGTCTCTACATCCCTTACCAAAGCAGAGATGAATTAGAAAATATAATAGTTGAGCGCAATATTATGGGAATCAAACTAAGGAATGGAAAGTTGAACTGGAGAAATAGGTAAACTGGACCTAGAAACATAAAAGTATGGATAAATTGGTTCATAGTTCACACGGATCTCATAGCTAGATATGTTACAATGTCTTCACAAATATTAGCAACAACAATATTAGACCACAAATATGTAAGCATAACTTTTGAAGAAAGAGAAAATTTCGGCCCACTCCCTTTCTGCTATAATCCCCTTTGGCCCAAAAAAAAAGGAAGTGACATTGCTGATTGGAAAATATTGGCATAGAATAATAGATGGCTCACCAACCTTTGTTTGGAAATCAAAACTTAGCTTCACTAATTCTGCTCTCAAGATCTGGGCAAAAAACAACTACAAAGAGCCACTTTAGGAAAAACGTGCTCTCCAAAGGGATTTGGAAGAAGTGCACTCGATACTAGAGAATGAAATGGAGACAAAGAAATCCAAGCACAAAAAAATGATATCTACTAGAAAATCTATTGATTAAATAGAAGAGAGGAGGAGGATTGGAGAATTAAATCAAGAAGCCTCTGGATTTAGGCATGAGACAAAAACATGACCTTTTTCCATAACCAAACAAAGGCTCCAAGAAACAAAAATAATGTCAACACTATCTACAAAGAAGGGAACAGATTAATTGAAGGGGTAGAGGAGGTTAAACATGAAGCCTATCAACATTTTAGTAGGCTCTTGAAAACTAACCCTGAACCAACTAATTATGAGGAAGCGCTAAGCCCAATCCAAAAATAGTAATGATAGAGAAAAATGGCACATTGACCAAGCCAGTAAATTAAGAAGAAATGCAAAGAGTAATCTAGGGCCTACACCTTGCAAAAGTTCAATGACTTGATGGGTTCTCCATTTCATTCTCTAGGTCCTATTGGGGGCTCAAAAAAAATATCTCTTAAAAATAATTCGTTGGGCACAAAAGAAATTTAAAATTAGGGGTAGTACCAACTCAACTTTTCTAGCTTTAATACCCAAAGAAACTATACCTTCCTCCTTCAACTGCTTCCAACCAATCTCTTTACGTAACTCCTCCTACAAAATCTTGATCAAAATCATAGCTAATCATCTAGAGACCTTTCTTCCTTACCCAATATATGAAAACCATGGTGACTTTACTCAATAGAGGTAGATAGTGGACAACATTCTTTTGGTCAAGGAAACAATCCATTCAAGCCTTTCCAGATGCTGTAGTCTCTACAACAACACCCAATTTTTTTTTTGAAGATATTCAAATTTTGGGTCCCCCTCTGCTTTTCAAGGCCGAATAGGTATGCCTGTAGCTTGAAATGGTTAAGTTGTTCAAGGACTATCTGCCATTAAACCCTATGGTTTCTCATTCCATATATGCATCTTGATTCATCTTGGTTCTTGTCCTTGGAATGCATTAGGGTTTGTAAATTACTTAATGATGAATCCTCAATATTCACACTCTCTATGTTATGTTATGAAAATTTTAGACATGCTCCTTGTTATCGACCATACTTCAACTCCACATTCATTCCTTAATATTCACTCAAGTATCTCATGGTAGTCATAGTCACTACAATTGCACCACATATACATGCTAATTTTGATCATTGTGGTGGTTCATATGCTTTAAGGAAAATTATTATTTATCTTTTGAACTGAAGTCTCAAAAACACATATCTCATTATTGGGCTCCTTTTCAAAACAAGTATAATATTTAGAGGTCTCTTTCATTGTTTTAGAAAGTTCATTTATCTATGTTTGCATTCTCCAACATTTATTATGCATTCCAACCTTTCACATGTAAAGTTATAAAGTGTAAAATCTTTAGCTTGCAAATTTGATAAGATATTCCATACAACATGGAGTAAATGAACTCATATGAATTGATGTTGATTTTCTTGCAAGTAAATGGGATAATGTAACAACTATTACAATGTTACCACACTTTAGAGAAATATAAGATCATATAAATATTTTATGATGATGGACGGAATCAAAGAGACAATTGTATATTTGACTCATCAGTGGAGAGGATATGTCAAGTGATGATTCAAAAGCCATTTATTAAACACAATAGTGGAAACATATTACAACACTCGCACACGACATAAAGAATGTTGAAGACTGAAACTACACATAGAATGTGCTCAACGTGTGTCATAGGTGATAATAAGCGGTATATGTCAGTGCATGAAAGTGTGATAAGGATGCATTGAAAGGCCATTACTAAGGGATATACATTGCATTGTAGAGAAATATATAAGAACCTTTAAAAGCCACAAATACACACTGCCTCAAGGGACCAATTATATAAAATTGCGCTGGATTCAAATCATATGAGTTGGCATGAAAACCTATGAGATGATGCATTGAAAACAATACATTTATGTGATTATGCTGCATTCCATAGCTCACACACATGGTTGATGCACTATGTTCAATTGTTAAAGGACATAATGATCAAACAATGTGATTGTGATAAGTAAACCATGTGATTAGTTATGAAAATTATATTAAAAAATGAAATAACAATATTGTATTATGTCAATACGATGGCTCTTTACTAGACTAAAGGATTGGAGTAGAGGGCATGCAAATATTGAGGAAAACTGGTTTCCAAGGGGCACATGGAGTGATACGATGAATGTCACCATTAAACATATGCAATCAATGTTATATATGTATTGCAATGAATGAATATTGAAGCAACCTTGTAAGATAAAATCCATGATAAGGCATCATAATGAAAGGGTGTAGTGCATGAAAAAAAAAATGCAAAGATTACTATTATGGTATGAAATGGCTATTTATCAAGTTCAAGGGTGGTACGAACTGATATGAAAGGCATTCAAAAACCAACACATCCATAACAACCCATGCATTAACATATAGTGTGGGTGAATGAGGTAATTACACTTACATTGGAAAGTAATGCTAAAGCTTTACCAAAAGAAATAAGTGGGGTACATTAACAACCATTTAAAGCTACACACACATTTAGAGTCCATAAAACACAATATATGGAGATAACACCATTTGCTGCACTGGACTAATACACATCATGCCATGCTGGGGACATTGTCGTATACCTAGGGGATAATATGGGGTATAGAGCGAGGTAACCAAGGAAATAATGTGATGTAATAATATAATAAATAAATGGGCCATAGTCGATAAATAAAGTGGTTAACCCACATTATGCAAGGGGACCACAAGTAATTAGGGAATAATGTGATAAGCCCATTGTATTAGATGTATGGTATTAGGAGACCCATGGTACTTATCCATGGTATTGTATGTATGAAGCCTATATAGAGGCTAGAGACTCTCCATTAATGGTGTAGAGTATTGTTTTGCATTGAAAAGCATTAGCTTGTGGAGTGTTCTCCTTCATTAAGGAGTGGTTGTATGGCGTTAACCTACCTCAAGGGTTTTATCAATAAAGAAGCATATTTTGGCATTATCTCTCTATCTTTGGAGTTATTTCTCTGTTATGTTTTTTTAATTTTATATATTTTCTAGTCAAAAATATTACAAGTGGTATCAAAGCTCTTTCTTGGGCGAAGCAAAGAATTTGTTTTTCCTTTTCTTGCAATTTTTTTTGGGGAAAATAGTGGGCGACGAGTTTGTAGATCAGATATGAAACCTTTGGATTTTTTTTTCAAAAACAAATGTAGATTTGAATTCCTTGTGAAAAAAATACCTAATTTAAAAAAAAATCGATCGAATCAGAGCCCAGATGAGGGAGATACCGTTGATTTAAAATCAATTGTTTTGCAATTTTTTTTGACAGAAATTCATGGATGACAATTCTCCATTCATTTTTGCATATTTTTGTGTAGAATTTCAAGAAAAACAATTGTAGATTTGATCTCCTCTTGATTAAATCACCCCAATTTCAAAAAAAAAAAAACTGGTCGAATCAGAGTCTAGATAAGGAGATATTTTGATTTAAATCGTTTTTTTTTTTTTTTTTATATTATATTTTTTTTTTTTTTTAAATTTTAATTTTTATGTGGTAGGATAGTTACAACGCGAATATGAGTTTCCAGAGTTCCCAAATCATGATTTCAATCACATAGTAAATTTAAAATCGATTTTGTTTTTGGTAGGGTAGTTACAACACGAATATGAGTTTCCAGAGTGCCCAAATCATGATTTCAATCACATAGTAATATGCAAAATGGCCGTTCCATTTCCAAAAATAGGTTATAGTAAATATTTTGAGCTATATTGACCAAGTTGTACCCATTTTAAATTTTCGCTCAAAGTGATTTTTTGTCGAAACCCTTACTCTATTTTAGGGGTTCTAGAAAGATGTTTTTTTTTTATAGGGAAAGATGATGATCCTACTATTCAAGAATACCTAAAATATAACAAGTCATTATGCCCAAAATCTTGGTGAAGTGGACATGGATGCCATATGGGTGTACTCACTTAAATGTGATCATATGCTGATACTTTCCAATGAAGAATTTGAAAAGGTCATTTTGAACAAGTGGTCTCATGCTAGGAAGAAGGATAAGGAGAGTCATACCTGTTATTTCTAGTTACTAATTCGATATTACAAGTTCATGGATGTATTCAAAAGAACTAGGTCATTATTTTCATCAACCCTAATTGCAAGCATAATCTCATCGATATTAAATTGGCCAAAAGATTGCAAGTTCTAGCACAACATATTGGAAGCACACAGGTTGATGGTGAGAATATTCAAATCTTTATGGACTTAAAGGTTACCAAGGATAAATACGTGTTACATTCTAATTTTTATGCTTCAGATATGGATGATGTGGATGTTGTTTTAGGATACCCTTGGATGGAATCCATTGGTACTATCAATATTAATATACATAATAAATTCTTGAAGCTCTGGTATAAAAAGAAGAAGATTACATTGCAGGATATTTCCATCAGTAAATAGGTAGAGTCTAAGGAGGCACAACCAGAAAAATCTGTAAGTACTGACACATCAGATGAGGAGTCCATGGTGGAAGTAATAATGGAAGACAAGAAACAAGAGCAAGTACCACAAAAGGAACCTGATACCACTAAGGCTCCATCAAGTGGGGAATTGAAGAAAGCTATGCCATCAATTAAAGCTTTATCATATTGCCACCTGCACCACCCAACAAGACAACAACTAGCAAGGTGGTAAAGAATTATCAATAATGACGACAACCTGTAGAAGGCACACAAAGAGGTGCAACAATCCACCCACAACACATCAACAGTGAGGAACCATAAGAACCGACTTCCATCTCAAACAAGCAAGGCATTGGCCAGATCGAGTGTTCACCTTTCTCTTGGATGGCTAAATGCACGTGAATGATACAAGTGGACTATTATTTTGAGTAGATATTATTATTTTTGTTCTTCTCATGTTTTGGGGATGAAACATGCTTGAGGGGGGTGGAATGCAGTATACCTAGGGGGATAATATGGGGTACAAAGGTAGGTACTTGAGGAAATAATGTGATGTAATAATATAATAAATAAATGGTCCATAGTTAATAAATAAAGTGGTTAAACCACATTATGCAAGGGACCATAAGTAATTAGAGAATAATGTGATAAACCCATGGTATTAGATGTATGGTATTGAGAGACCCATGGTAATTACCCATGATATTTTATGTATGAAGCTTATATAGAGGCTAGAGAATCTCCATTGAGGATGTCAAGTATTATTGTATTGACAAGAATATGGCTTGTTGAGTAGTCTCCTTCCTTAAGGAGTGATTGTATGGTGTTTCCCTACCTCAAGGGTTTTTTGAAGATCTTAATAAAATATATTTCTATTATAGAAACCTCTTGTGTTATATCTTGGGAATATTTTTCATTTTTACATATTTGTAGGTTATATTTATTAAAGACATCCCATGCACTGTAATGGGAATATAGAGTTAATACCCCCGAGGAGGGGGAGGAAGTGTGTTTGGAAGATGATTGGGTTCCTTTGGATGAACAACTATATCCAGAAGAGTTTGAGAAATCACTGAACATGAAAGAAGCACATTCTCGAGCTATTGTTTGGAGATGATAGGAGATATTATAGAAGCTAAAATATGTCAAGGGTATGGTGAAGCACATGATTACCACGTTTAAAGCACTACAACAAAAGGAAGAAAAAATATTGTGCATATGACATCAGAAAATGATTGAATCAAAAGTTGCATATTATAGGACTAGCAGTCGAAACGTTGTGTTACCAAGATGCGATAGTGCATACAAATGCACTAGCACTATCACAACGATGCAACATAGAGAATTAGGCTCGAATTCCCATATTACTAGAAAGTATACCCCACTAGGGTCTCTTCACACAATCAAATTGAGTCTAGGACATGCAAGTTCACCTATTCCAGCGTAACTCTACTTTGCAAGGAAGGATATACCTCAGTCAATTCAAAAGGCCATGCTGTGCAAGGTTCAAATGTTGCAAAAGGTCGTATTATTGAATATCAACAACACAAGAGTTTTTTTTAACACATATAGGCAATGTTTAAACGATAATGACGTGTGAGCTAAAATCACGTGTACAAGGATAGGATTAAATGGCTCTGCATATTTCTAACAACTAATGCAATAATAACAAGCATGTGCGATGAGGGTAGAGATAGATCAAGAAAAGAGTTTAAGGTTACATGATAATAACATTCTAACCATGCGAGGAAATTGACGATAGGAGTCATTTCGGTGCCAAAAGGTTGAACACATCAACACAAAAAATTCGCAATCATGGAAGAGATAAAATCACAAGTGTAAGGCATAAGTCAAGAGGTTAAAATATATGCTACTAATTTACAATAGTGCAACTAGGGCACTAGCGCATTAGTGCAACCTAGAGTAGCTAACCCTTCTATTGTTCAAACTCTCGCCTCAGACGATGCACAATTATAAGGATTAATAGGGACTTATTGGAAGAGAAAGTCGTCCATATATAATAAGCCATCAACTAAATGCAAAGCAAACTTGCATTTTGAATAAAAAGTAGCGATGAACTTATGTATTGGCCCTTGCAATGCACCACACAACTATAATGCAAACATAATTGTATAAAGGAGTGGATATGCCATATTGTGAATACTATCAAAAGAAGATAATTTAGGGTTACGCTAAGTGATGGAGGAATTGCAGACTTAGACACAATCACAAACACATGCCACAAGAATACTTAAGGGAATAAGGGGAAATGTAGATCATCACAACAAAAGGGTGAAAAAGGACTGAGCTAAACAATTTCACATCAATATTTCAAGGCTACGAACTCTTCTCCACTACTCAACATTGATTATATGATTAAAATTTTATTAGTGATAAATGTTTCTTATTTTATTGAAGTATGTTTAAAGTCTTAAATCCTAATTAATGGTTGTATGTTAGGGTCCAACCCTAACCCCTTTATTTATGTAATAAGCCCAATGGGCCGATTTAGAGCCATAGTTAATTAGAGAGTCAATAAAGACCGCATTAATAATTGTAAGTGGTTGACCCGCATTAGAGAAAAGGGACCACAGTTAGTTGTAAATGGGCCATAGTTAATAAATAAAGTGGTTAACCCGTGTTATGCAAGGGACCACTAATAGTTAGGGTTTTGGGTGTCATTTAACTATAAATAGTCTTATCTAGTAAGGGAAAGATCATCGAGTCTTATTGTAATTAATCTCTGCTATGTTGGAGGTTGCCCCCTCGAAGAGGCAAGTGAACATTGAATTTGTTTCTGAACAATATGTGATAATTCTGTGTTCTGGGATATATTTCTTCGTATTTTTGGTATTCTGGATTTCTCACAAGTCAAGAGCATAACAAGTGGTATCAAAGAACTTTCCACAACCAGTTGTACCTGTTGGCTTAGTGGGTCCTGACCCAGGTTCAAAGTTAGTTGTGCCAAACAAAACCCTACACTACTGGCCCTTTCGGCATCAAATCACGTAGCACATACTGAAGTCTCACTCGAAGCAGTATGGAGGGATGATGGAACCAAGTTTCCACATCCAGAGATTAGTGTGATGTCCCTTTTATGTCCTAGATCTTCCTTCACACAGATCCCTAAGCCCTTAGGGCTTGGCACTGTAGTTTCCTTCAAATGGCCTCTAGACCTCCGGAAGATCTACGATCAGCTTCTGCAGACCTTTAATAGATAGGTTATCTAATTACACGCATCTTAGACTAGCCTTCTATCGGAATCCACACAGATTTGATTAAGTGCTTATAAACTTAACATAATGTAGTATAACCTTTGCGTGAATACTTAACAGGCACTGGGTTCAATTAATAAGACTTATCCAGTAGGTTCACACATCAATACATCATTATTTCATAGAGATATTATCTCATCACAACTTATATTGCAAACATAAATAGCAGAAAGAAACTAATAAAACATATGAATTTCCCCAATAGTCTTCTTTATTGATCTTTAGTATAAGGTTACAAACTCAAAACTTCCCTACGCACTGAGCTGCAGGAGTGTAAGGTAAAATTGACTCCGGGTTTGAGTCAAGGTTAACCTGGTTAAATAGTAGTGGTTTTGGGCACATGGTATAGTGTACCCATGGTATTATGGTCCATGGTATTGCATGTAATAGAGCCTATAAAAGGCTACCAATACTTCATTGTAATGTAGGCCTGGCAGTAAGTGGTGATGGCTCACTTGGTCAGATTGGCCAAGGTTTTGGCCAATGCTAATGAGATCTTATTAGGTTGGGTTTTTCCCCGGATTTGGGGTTTTCCTGGATAAACTTATGCATTTATATGTTTATGGTTGTCGCTGGTTATTTTTATATTTGTTCCTCTCATTAATTCTCTGTAATTAATTTGTGTTCTCGGGTAAATTACTTAACAAGGGGTCCACGCACTTAGGTGCAGACACTACTCTAGGCCTCTGCACACTTAGCTGTAGAGCCTTTTCCTCCTCCCAGAACTACTTCTCTTTGTTAACTCCCTAGGACTCCATTCCTCGTACCCATAGACAAAGACATAGATCTACCTTAGACTCTCTAAGACACACATATTTATAAAACCCCATGGTCCACAAACCAAGGGTAGATCTCAAAATCGACTCAATATTTTACATAAACGAGGATAAAAACCCTTTTTGACTCCTATCTACCTACGCAATCCGCATCCATAATTCACAGAGACTTTACATATTTTTGTCAAAATTTACATCAAAACTTGGGGTTTTAACCCAAAACTTACCCAGGGGACCCCATCCCAACAGGGCCCCAACACAAAGATCATGAATCACCCTCGAGTCACTCGACTGGTGTGGTGATCTTACTATGAATATCCCCCACTTTCACCTACACAATTTCTACCTCAACAATGCTCTGTGTAGCTGCCCGATTCACTTGTTCGACGAGATGCTCCATAGCTAGTCCTTCGCTGGCTAGCTTGATCTTCTGCTGTGTGAGCTACAAGTTTGTTAACTTCTCCTCAATGTTCGTTGAGACTTGGTAGGATTCTTCCAACCAAGGACCCAACTGGCCTTAAGTACTACCTCTTTTTTTTGAGTTGTTTCCCCTCCTGTAACTTGATGAGGCGTTACGTTGAAGCAATTGAGCGTGCTATCGCCTTAACCTTGTCATACTGCTTTTGGAGCTCGTGGATCTCTGTACTCAATATCTACAGGTTGGAGTCTTCTTGTAGGGTCATCACCAAATCCATATCTTGTTCAAACAAAGTTGTGCAGTCAACGACTGCGGAATCCATAGTAGCCATCCATTCCTTGATGGTAGCTCTGAGCTGTTCTTTGACCTCGAGCGGAGTTGAAGGCTATGACTTGAGTTACAGCTCCATGATTTTCATGTTGAGTTCAAAATTGAACTCTTTCCGCGTCTTCTTTTTCATTGTAGACACCCACAACTATTTTTTGGTTCTTGGCCTTGGGTTGTGCATCCTCAAGTATGTGCAACTTCGACACTGTTTTGCATGGTTCTGCAACCGTGGCTTCCAACTGGGAACTCTGCGCCTAGATAGTATCCCTTTCCTTTAGGGCCTGTGTCATCTTGGTGAACATTTGTTCATTTTCACCCGATACTCGCTTATTAAACTAAGACCATGCTGCTCCTAAGCTCTTAGTTCCATGGTCACTCCTGTCTGTAGCACATGAAGAAATTTGTTGGGGAGCGCTGCAATATTGAGGCCGATGTTCTTCAGGGTACTTAGGATGATATTGTCCTCAACTGATTATGTGTTCAAGGACCCTTGTGGTAGAGAATATGTTCTAAGGTCCACTGTCCTTACCAGTTCTGCAACCTGACTTGTCCTCAATGCTAGGCTTTTCTGTGCGACACTCACTTGTACTGCATCCCCCTGTATTCGGCTAGTTTGGATTTGCAGTTCACATAGATCCTTCTGGACATTTCCCAACGACTACATGTACTATTGCTCAAATTGCTGCAACAGTTCGATTGTAGTGTCACGCACCTTGTAACTAATCTCGTTGAGATCTCCCTTTGTCAGGGTGATGGGATCATGTTGTGCTTTAGCCAACTTCGTCTTTTCATGAGAACCCGCATGCTGCTATTGTTCTCTGCGCTTCCTTAGCCTAAATGGGGTGCTCTGCCCCTCATCACCACCACCACTTTGCATAGACTGCTCTTCATCCTTGGTTTCGAGTGAAGGATATTTTCCACTTTGCTCGGAGTCACGTTTTTCTTGTTTAGCCTGTTTCTTTGCAGCACGCTCCTTTTCCATTCAAGCCTTCTCTTTGGCTTCCTTCTTTTGCTGCGCGGCCAACTTCTATGCCACCTTTTTTGTTGCATCCTTTCATTTCTTCTCAGCTGATCTCCCCGTGCCTTTGCTGGTGCCTGCATCCAAGTCAGATGGGGTGTGCCAATTTACTGGCCAGCGCTTGATCACTTCCTGTATGGCATCATCAGTGACCAAATACAGAAAATCAAACCACTTCTACTGCAGGTCCTTCCACGCCCGAATGTAGACGCAATGGAAATCTGCGTTGAACTCAGCATACGCAGACATCTTCTCATACAAGGTTGGGGACAACCTTAGGCACTGGTTGATGGCCATTCGGAAGCTCGCTTCCATCAACACCCAAAAAATATTCGTTTCTATGACCCGCGTGGGGTCCTTCATGGCCTAGAGGGAGACAAGCTATG
Organism: Pinus taeda; assembly: GCA_000404065.3. Taxonomy (NCBI): domain Eukaryota; kingdom Viridiplantae; phylum Streptophyta; class Pinopsida; order Pinales; family Pinaceae; genus Pinus; species Pinus taeda. The sequence goes on from APFE030005930.1 coordinate 85,755, forward strand.
CGGCCTTCGACAATCCTGCCTTCAAGGGAGGAAAATGGCTATCCTTCAGTAGGTCCCATGCAACCAACACGATGGAGAGAAGCAACCACACATAGTGGAAGGGCTTGCTCTTATCTTGTGCCTCGCGACAATTTGCAAGAAATTCACTCCATAAATACCGCAACCAGTTAAATTGCACACCCTTCATGCATTGTGAAACCAATGATATCAGAGGCACTAAAACCTTGTCCTTGCGACACTTCCTCATAACTTTTCCGGCCAGTATTTGGGTGGCAATCTGCACCATGGGATTGTTGATGGATGCGATGGAATAGCCGCATGGCTTCTTGATAAGCTCAAAATTCTTTGTTGGCTTAGTGGGTCTTGACCCAGGTTTAGAGTTAGTTGTGCCAAACAAAACCCTACACTACTGGCCCTTTCGGCATCAACCCATGCAGTGTGGATTGAAGTCTCACTCGAAGCAGTATGGGGGGATGCTGGAACCAAGTTTCAAATCCAGAGATTAGTGTGATGTCTGTTTTATGTCCTAGATCTACCTTCGAGTAGATCCCTAAGCCCTTAGGGATTGGCGCTGTAGTTTCCTTCAAATGGCCTCTAGAACTTCGTGAATATCTACAATAAGCTTCTACGGAACTTTAACATATAGGTTATCTAATTACGTGCATCTTAGACGAGCCTTAGATCGAAATCCACACAAATTTGCTTAAGTGCTTATAAAATTAACAAAAAGTAGTATAACCTTTGTGTGAATACTTAACATGCATTGCATTCAATTAATAAGACTTATCCAGTAGGTTCATGCATCAATACATAATTATTTCATAAAGACATTATCTCATCACAACTTATATCACAAACATAAACAATAGAAAGAAACAAATAAAACATATGAATTTCTCCAACAGTCTTCTTTATTGATCTTTAGTATAAGGTTAAAGACTCAAAACTTCCCTGTGCACTCAGCTGCAGGGGTCCACGCACTTAGCTGTGGACACTACTCTAGGCTTCTATGCACTCAGCTGTAGAGCCTTCCTCCTCTTAGACTTCTCTACACTAACTCTCTAGGACTCCATTTATCGTACCCATAGACTAAGACCTAGATCTGCCTTAGACTCTCTAAGACACACCTATTTATATAATCCCATGGTTTGCGGACAAAGGATAGATCTCAAAACTGACTCAAAATTTTACATAAACGAGGATAAAAACCTTTTTTGACTCCTACCTGCCTACGCGCTCCACATCCACAATTCACAGAGATTTTACATCTTTTTATCAAAAATTACATCAAAACTTTGGTTTTTAACCCAAAACTGACCTAGGGGACCCCATCCTAACAATAACTCTAATTTTCACAATTTTTTTTAGGCTAGAGATTTGTTTCAACATCTTTAAACCATGAGATCTATCGTTGAGCACATAAACCTATAGATTTGGGGAGTAATGCACATAGAAACTACAAGATGTGGTAACACTTGTTGGTCTCCCTTGTAGCCCTTGTGGGTACCCCTTCGAGTAGTAGCACATTAGATAGAACCATGCATGGAATGCACTTCCATGCACCCTTGGGCATATTGGAGGCCCCCTAGGATCACCTGAAACCTAACCATAGATAAGCCATCGACTGCCTTGATGCTACAGTACACTGAGAACAACACTCAGGGATATTACTCACACATATAATAGGGTAGTCGGGTAGTATGACCAAGGGTATGTGGTGGGCTCCAGTATTGCAGCAATAATGCTGCAACTCCTGGGACTCGCTTCCTTACTTTTATCAACCCGGTTGTTCGTAATAAACTTGGAAGCGACGGTGCTGTATGCACAAGTACTATCTCTTGTCGCAGCTGTCACTTGGTCAGCTGGCACAAGTCTGCTAGGGGCTTTAGCCAACTTCTATAAGTTCTCAGAAGAAGCTTTTAAGTGATGGATGAAAGCTAACTCAAAGGGAGCTAATCTACTTGGGAAAAGAAACTGAAAGCCAAAAAGAAATGCAAACCTTAGCAAACCCTAATTCTACCAGCTAGTTCTACTGATGCAAAAATGAGAGTGCAAACTACTGAATGAGATGCCATTGACTTCAAAAAGGGAAAATGCATATGTCTTAGACTACTTTTGTCCTAGAAAGTATCTTTTTGTATTTTTTGATTAAGTATCGATTTTCACATGCATACGCTTGAAGTGTGCTTCACTGTGCAGGAGTGGATCAAGGAAGAGGAATGCTTGGAAATGGTTGGAGAGGTTCAGAGAGGGTCTAAGGAGTCCCTAACACTCTTCCTGAGAGTTTCACAAGGTTTGGCTGTCAGTAAACCTCACTTGTGAGCTTCTACAGGAAGTTTGCAGGGGTTCTACAAGATGTTCCAGAATTTCTACAGGAAGTTTCAGAATTTCTACAGGATGTTTGGAAATCTGTTTTTCGGGGATGGATGAGTGAGGGAAGGTGCATGGATGGATCTGAAGGTAGGATAGGGGTCTAAAAATAGCCTAAGGACTGGTGGGTGGATTGGTGAAGAGATGTAGAAGGCTGACTTGGCTTAAAGAAGGCTAAGGCAATGATGGGTAAGGAGGTAAGGATTCATGGACAAAAAGGATGGATAGGGAACGAGAAACTTAGCTAAGAGACACGACAGGTGGCTCAAATGATGCTTTGGGTGGATGAATGAATGAAGAAGATGCCCTGCGCGGTGTACCTTGATCAAATCAACAAAGACCTACAAATGATCAAATCCTAAACTAGTCTAGTCTATCCATCAATCAACATAAATGAACAACAACTTTATTTGGGAAGAGAACCTTGTACACCATCTATGTAAAGAAACATTTCAGATGTCCAAATCCATGACTAATATCTGCTAATAAAACAAGCACACTAAAAGATTGCATAAACAAGCAAACTAGTGTTTTTGTGAGGCAGCACTGTTTCCTCAATTCCAGCTCCAAATCCAATAAGGATGAGGCGAAACCCACGAGTGTGGTTGTCCCTTTTCTTGGAGGTTTTTCTGTTATTATCCTACCAAAACACCTAAACCAAAATCATTCATAAAAAGTGATCTATTCCAACAACCATGACGAAATCTACTTAACAGAAATATATTCAAATTCATAAAGGAAAACAGTGATACGTAAAGGAAAAGTAACAATACAGAAAGGAGGTCCTAGGCTCTCAGGTTGGGCCCAACCCTGAGAGCTTTGGCTCCTATGAAAAACTCAAATTTGATAGGAAACCAAACTGCTTCTCATTATCCAAAAAGAATCATAACAGTCATGCCAAAAATGGCTACAAAGGAACAAAATAAAGCTGCAACACTGAGGTGCAAAGTACACAATAGTTTCAAAGGTCTTTTTTACGAAGGCTGAGGCCTCAACTTATAATCACGAGACCTAGCTGGCTTCCTCATTGTGGAACTCGGCTTCAAACTGTGAGTCAAAAGTCCCTTTCTAAATGTTGATTGGCTTCCTCTAGATCAAGTTTTGTGGTGTTGGAGCTCAGTTGGAGGTGAAGATCCCAAGGAGGGTCATGAATTCCGTAGGCACCTTCAAGTCTCATTCAGGTTGGCTGCTTATAGCTCATGTTGCTTTGACTTTGCTCCAATTATTGCAAAAACTGAAATAGAGAGGGTTAACCACTGAAAAGTAACTTCCCTTATTCGTACCAAAGACACAAACATACTAAAAATTCATGAACTATAGAAAATGATGGATTTGAACAAGGACTGAACAATGAAAATTAGGCCAAATGAGCCCAAATTGTTACCAATTTTGGGGCTCATCATCACCCCCCTGCTAAAAGGGTTGCTCATCCTCTGAGAAACTTAGTCCAGCTCCTCGTCTTTCATTGCTTTGATGGCCACTCGCACATCCCAAGCTTCCGAAGTAGTGTCTTCCACACTGTCATGGAATCCGGCCTTCCTCTCCACTTCCTCCCACTGCTTATGCTCCTCCTGTTCTGTGCCTCCCTCTAACAATCCCAAAAGCAAGGGTGGACTTAGCTTGAGGCCTATCCAATTTGCTTGGAGGTTTTGCATGGATTTCTTGTAGAGAGGTACCCGTGCCAAAGCCTCCCTCATCCGAGTTGGAGTGTGATATTCCCGAATTTTGAGGCTGTGGGACAATGTGTTCCACCTACGGGTGCAAGCATGAACACAATTGTCCCCTAGTAACCTCTCCATATCCTCTAATTGTGCTATGGTCTAGGCCTGACGATCCATGTACTCTAATAAAACCAGAGAATTGGTTGCTAGGTGCTGGTGAGCGGATATCAGTGCTGTGGGGTTCCCTGGTTCTGCTCTAATCAGCAGTGGTTCATGTAACTCCCGGTCCATGACATTCTTTACCTCAGCTACTCTCTTCTCTTCGTGGTTTAACCATGAGGTCATTGCCATCAGTTGCATGTCCCCTACTACTGTGTTGGGGTCCCATGAAGTGATGTCTGGAAGGGCCAAATTATGGAGGTAAAATTTTGAAAGTTTGGCCCTATCCTCCAATGAACTGGTGTTACATAAATCTGTGAACTGCTGGGGGTTTTGGATGTGAGAGATACTCCTCTGTGCCAATGTATTGATTTGGAACTGCAGCCACTGGTCCCTTAGGTACATGCCATAAGATTTGGCTGGCTACCTACATTGCAGTGCTTCCATTTCCCAACTGGCCATGCAGGCTAGTTGTGCCTCCTTTTCTTGCACATGCTGCCTTAGGGATTGTATCTCAATATTTGCCTGCAGTCCCCTTTCCTGTAGCTGCTGGTTGAACTCCTCAAGATCAGCTTGCATCTCTTCTTTCCCTTGAGGCTCTGCTGAGGGATCCTTGGCTGCCATGTCCTTTTCTTTCCCTTGTTCCTGCAGCTGGAGTTGCTGTCTGAGCAGCTTATTTTCTTCTCTCAACTTGGCTTGCTGGGAGCTTTCCACATGCCTTACTCTTACCAGCTCCCTTTGTGCTTCCTTGAGCCTTTCCTCTAGAGGCCAAATATCCGCTACTCCCTTAGATTTAGCTATCCTCATCCACGTGTGGGCTCGTACCCGTTCTTCTTCTAGTGCTAAAAACAGTGGCACTATAAACTTTTGGGGAATAATTCTGCCTGCTTCCAAAAAGTTATAATAAGAGCCCAAGTTGGGCTGTGGGCTTGGTTCCATGATAACATCAGTTTTCTCCTCCTTTGGTGGTGACTTGGCTGCTCCCTCCTCCTCTTGTGGTGACTCGGCTGCCTTCTCTTCCAGTTGCTCAATTTCCTTCAGCCTATCCAGAGTTTCCTGTAGAATAGCCTCAGCATCCTGTAGAGAGGCTTATGAGCTCATTTTCTCCACTCTGTCCCTCCATGAGGATGTTTTCAGACTCCCCCGCTCGTAAGTAATGGATTCCTTGGAGGGGGATCCATCCTTTGGCGTGGTAGGGGTATCCACGATGGTGATTGGTTCTTTGGATGGAGGCTGGGGTCTGCCAGTCTTAATTCTTACACTCCTTCTCGCTTTGAAATACAGAGGGGTCTCCCTTTTTCATTTCTCCTTTGGCTTGGGGGGAGTACTTAGGGCGGCCAGCACAGCTGCTGCCTCCCTGGCTAGGATTTCGGATGACTTCTCCTTCTGTTGTCCTCCTTTCGGACTTCCTGTAGAAAGTCCTGTAGTGGTTTCTTTCTGGCTTCCTGTAGAAGCCGTTTTCAATTTTCCTGTAGAAAGACTTTGCTGCTTTCTTGTAGGGATTCTTTGCTGCTTTCCTATAGGAATCGAGGGCACGGTTTTAGCCTGCTTGGCTGAGGGGAATTTTTCTTTCATCTTGGCTGAGGTAGCCTTAGGGTTGCCCTTACTATCCTGGACTTTCTCAGTCTGTTCTGCCCTGCTCTGTAATCGTTTTTCCCTGGGCATTGGTGCAATCCCCTCATCCCCTATTTTGGCAACTTGCTTTGCTACTGGTGTTCCTTTTTACTCCTTCTTGGGTGCTTTTCCATGGGTGTCCTGTCTTTTGGCCTTCTTCTCGGCTTGAGTAGGCTCCTTCTCTTCATTGCTGGAGGAATTGAGCTCCTCAGCTAAGACTTGGATGTCATCATCCTTTGACATATTCCAGAAAATCTCCCATCTGAGAGGGACAGTGAAAGTGTGGAGTGCATCTTCCACGAGGAGCTTTATAAGCCCATGATGTGCTAGCTGGTCCGGTGTCCCTTTCTGAGTTTGGTGGCACATTCAGTCATGGACTGCAAGAGGAAATATGGAATGCTCAATTTCTACTCTGAGGGGAGGTCCATGTGGTGTCTGAGTTCTGTGAGCAGCCGAAAATGATAACCATATATGATACTAAACTGCCCCTCGCACATGATATACTTCATAATTTGGAGGCTGACTTCACTCCAGAACGGCTGTAGGCTAGTCCTCTGAACTCTGTTTTTATCCTCTGAGAATTGTTCTTCAAGCAAGAAGAATTCTTCCTTAGCCTTCTTACCCAGTTTCCTTTCCTCCTTATCCCACGGGATTCCCATGGGAAGATCAGTCACCCTGCTGATGACCTGTGGGGTGAGTCTGAGGCTTAGTCCTCTAAAATTGATGGTGGCCAATGTTTTTGACTTCGGCTCCAGGGACCGAAGGAATTCTTCTGTAATTTCATCGTTGTGCCCCTGGAGCTTGTCACAAAATGAAATCCATTGTGCACGGGAGAACAGTTCTACCACCTCAGGGGTTTCCCGTAACTTCTTTGAGTCTGAAGGTTCTTTCCGGATGAACCCGCCCGACATGGTGAAACTCTATACTTGCGCTCGCAAACTGGGAATTTTGGGCAGATTCTCTCTTAAGAGCGGAAAAAAAAGATACCTTCGGTCAATTACCCTGCTGAATTTGCCTGCTCAGATGTACAGAAGGAGGATTTCTAGAATTTCCACTCGGAGCGCAAAGCTACGTCTCCGTTATACACACAGTGGCATAAAAGTTATAGTTTTGACAGTGTTTCGGCAGGGTATCATCCTCTACATGAAGGAGTTTGCATTCATACGCAGGGAAAATTACTCATGCAGATGACTGCGACGATTTTGCAACGACATATATATAAAACCAGACAGAACTGCACCCAAATTCTTCTACCCCTTTTCTACGTCGATTGCACCACCTTTAAAAAAATTCTTTGCATGGGGAGGTTAAATTCTGCCTACCTCACCGAAATTTGCCACCCTCGACGTGAACGGTCTGTACTGCTTCGGATGTCGCGTTTCCTGTAGCGCAGCTTCCTGTAGAAGTTCATTCTCGGCTTCCAGAGGAGTTTTACGGCAGCGCAGGACCAGTCTGAGCAGCAGCAGGATGTTTGAACAGGTTGAAAACTTCGGGTTAACCACTTGCAGAGGAAAGAGGACGCACATTCGACTGGAAAACGATTGCTTCATAAATGACCGCAATGCATCATAAGTATCAGCCAGCCGATTTCGAATTGCTGCAGAATTCATGGCGCGGGGTTGACCTGTCCCTGATGACCCATTAGCGAACGTCACCGCAATCATATCCCAGCATGCCCCTGACCGCCGAATTCTCTCCGTTGTATTTACCGTCGCCATTCTTGCCATACCTCCGCCTCTTCCCGACTGGACACTTCCCACGTGCCAATTATCCATCCTTTTGGCAGAATCGATCCAGTTCGGATCCTACGAGGCCGCTTGACTGGCGGTGGTGGCCAGTTGAGTGGCAACCATCCTTGTTCAATCCACCCATTTCCACAGTTGTGCATATTCAGAGTATAGTTCATGCAATTGGACGAAATAAGGTTAGTTACTTACCTGTGCGGCCGTGGACGTGGTTTCTTCCAGGGTTCAAGACGATGGATGCCGGATCTGCATGCTGCTGCTTTGTGTTCAAGCGCTGGAGCTTCCCTGTATTGGCTGCTGCTAGCTGAGATTCTTGGAGACCCGTTCCTCTGGTGGCGGACATGGCATGCACCGATTTTGTGAGCTGCTGGTGTCTTCGTGGCAGGTACTCCAGCTGGATCAGCTGCTACAGGATTCCTGTAGGACATCCTGTAGTTGTTTCTCCTCCTGGGGTGCATGCTGACATAATTTGAGTCCTATTTCATAGGTGAAAGGTCTTGAGGTCGCCTAACAGGTGAGTGCTCGAGCCTCGGGAGACCTTGTTTCTAAGATTGAAAAGAAACACAATTTTCCTTATTTGAAAAACAGAGTTCTCGTTGCATGTGCAGGTATGCTTGCTCAGATTGGAGTGGTGGTGGTGAAAAGAGGTGGAGCGAGTGGGGGATGGCAGAAAAGGGTGGTTGCATGCCCCCTCAGTCGACTTAAAGCTCCAAATCTTTCCTCGCAGTTGATTTTGGCCCGCCCAAACGTTCTACAGGAAGTTTCCTGTAGAAATATAGAACTTCCTGTAGAAAGTCCTGTAGCTTCCTGTAGAAGGCCGAACCATGATCCGATTGTGCCCAAACTTTGCAAAAATGAGTTTTCATGGTGGATGTGCATGAGAGGCTGTCTGGTAGCTTGATAGGAACCCTTGTCTTTGAGTTGACAGTCCTCCTTTTGTGCACTGTATACCTGCAACTTGCAACACTTTCAAAGATCAGCTGATTTTTCTTCTTGTTTCTCTTTTCCTTTTTTTTTTTTTTAAGAGACAGCAGGGGCGCCTCAATGAGGTTTTCACCCCTACCACCTGCCTTGGGCGCCTTGAAAATGTTTTCACCCAAGGATATCTTTATTCCCATTCTCTCTTTTTTTTTTAGAGAGACAGCAGGAGTGCCTCAATGAGGTTTTCACTCCTACCACCTGCCTTGGGCGCCTCAGAAAGGTTTTCACCCAAGGATCTTTTTTTTTTTTTTTTAAGAATATGAAATGATGCTCAAGGTGTGCCCAAAACAGAGGCAGAACCCTTCTCTATGACCAGCACTGATTTTTCCATAGTTTTGACGAACTCTTGCCTTGAAAGAGGTTTCCTGTAGATCTTGAGTCGATGCCCATTGACGAGCATGGGGATAGCTTCTTCATCAATAGTTCGGATAAGAACAGAGCCATTATCATTACACTTTTCTACTGCATATGGTCCTAGCCACCTCGTTCTCAGTTTTCCCTTGAAATCCTTATGTCTGGAATCATATAGCAACGCCCAATCTCCCAGCTGGAATTGTTTGTCATTGAGGTGCCGGTCATGCCACACCTTCCTCTCTCTGAAGTTGAGTCACTTCTGAGTGGAGGAGGGCCTGCATTCGAAGTTCATACAACCCATTCAACTGCATTAACCTTTCTTGTTGAGCATGGCTGAGATCTAGGTCCAGCTGAGCTGTCATCCTCAATGTGTTGTACTCAAACTCGATTGACAACAAAGCTCTCTTTCCATAGACCAGCTCATAGGGTGTGAAACTGGTTGTGGTCTTCCAAGTGGTGTTGTAGGCCCAAGTGGCCTCAACCAGGTTATCTGCCCAATCCTTTCTGCTGCTGCTCACCACCTTGGTCAAGATCCCCTCTAATGCTCTGTTGGTGACTTCCACTTGCCCATTTGCTTGAGGATGATATGGGGTGGAAGTCCTATGCTTGATTCTGTGATGAGCAAGCAGATCTTCAATCAAATTGGAGGTGAACTGGCTTCCTTGATCGGTGACTATCTCTCTTGGGTAGCCAAATTTGTAGAAAATGTTTTCTCTTAAGAACTCGGCCACCTTCTCTTCTGTTGCTGCTTTGATTGCTTTAGTCTCTGCCCACTTTGTTAGATAATCTGTGCACACAATGATGTAAGACTTTTTCCTTGAAGGAGGGTTGATGGGGCCCACAAAGTCCATACCCCACTTCTCAAATGGCTCAAGAGTCACCTGAGGTTGGAGAGGCATTTCATCCCTTGGGGTTGGTTTCCCCATCCTTTGGCATCGGTCACATTGGCTGATATATCTTCTGACATATTCATGAAGAGTGGGCCAATAGTAGCCTGCCTGCAGAATCTTGAAGGCAGTCCTCTTGGCTGCAAAATTTCCTCCACAAGGCCCATCGTGACGAGTTAGGAGGATGTCAAAGACTTCCTCCTCCCTTACACAACACCTTAAGATCTGATCAGGGCCAAGTTTGAACAAGTTGCCCCCGATCGAAGTAAATGAGGCACTTTTTCTCACGATTCTGCTCTTCTCCTTCGAGGATAGATGCGGAGGGCACTGTGTTGAGACCAGATAGTTTACTATATCAGCAAGCCATGGGGAGAGTACTGAGATAGCAAACAGATTCTCATCTGGCATCTGGTCATCCACTGTTCCTTCTTCACCTGCAGGCAAATCCAGTCTAGACAATAAGTCAGCAACAACATTTTCTCTACCTGGTTTGTCAACAATGGTCAAATCAAACTGTTGCAATAAAAGTAACCATCTAATAATACGAGCATTCACATCAGGCTTATTCATTAAATATCGGATTGCAGCATGGTCAGTATGTACAAATGTCTGATAGCCAGTGATATAGTGTCGGAACTTGTTCAGGGCATGTACCACAGCCAAAAACTCTTTCTCAGTTACCATGTAATTCATTTCTGCTTTGGATAAGTTTTTACTGACAAAGCATATAGCATATGGGAGTTTTTCTTCAACTTATCCTAAGGCTGCCCCTATGGCTTTGTTCGAGGCATCCGTGTGGATGTGGAAAGGTAGGGCCCAGTTTGGGCCTCTCAGAATTGGAGCAGACACCAACTTATCCTTCAACTCATTCAGAGCCTTCTAGCAGTCATCCGACCATTTAAACTCAACATCTTTTGCTACGAGGCTAAACAATGGCGAGGCCACCTTACTAAAGTCTTTAATGAATCTACGATAATATCCTGCTAAGCCTAGGAAACTCTAGACATCTCTCACCTTTTAAGGAGGTGGGACCCTTTTGATGATAGCAACTTTATTTGGATCCACCTGTAACCCTTGGCAAGAGATGGTATGGCCTAACACGGTCCCTTCAGTCATCAGGAACTCACATTTCTCAGGACTGAGGGACAGGTTCATCTCGATGCACTTACTCAAAACTTTTCCCAAGTTGGATAAGGCTTCCTCGAAGCTAGACCCGTAAGGAGTAAAGTCATCCATATAGATTTCTACCGAATCATGGACCAACTCGGCAAAGATGCTTAACGCAGCCCTCTGGAATGTTGCAGGGGCATTACATAGCATGAAGGGAAGAACACGGTAGGCAAAGGTACCCCATGGACAAGTGAAAGTGGTCTTATCTTGGTCCTCTGGGCTGATTTGAATCTAGTTGTACCCACTGAACCCATCTAGGAAACAAAAAAATCTCTTCCCTACCAGACCATCCAGCACTTGATCTATGAAAGGTAAAGGGAAGTGGTCCTTCTTGGTGGCTTTGTTTAACTCTCTGTAGTCCACACAGATTCTCCATTTCCCATTTTTCTTGGGCACTAACACTAGAGGGGAAACCCATTCGCTATCCGAGATGGGGTAGATGAATCTCGCATCCAACAATTTTTGCACCTCTTCTTTAACAATGTCTTTGAGGGATGGATTCATCCTCCTCTAGGGTTACCTAACTGGTTTACAGTCCTCCTTGATGTAGATATGATGAGTACAGACTGAGGGATGGATTTCCTTCATTTCCTTGTAGCTTCAAGCAAAGGTCTCCAAATGGCGGGTCAAGAGACTACATAGCTCCTTTTCTTGAGAGGGAGAGGGAGATGAGCTTATCTTCAAGGTCTTCTCAGGGCCAAACTCCACATTCTTAACTCTGGGGTTGGTCGGATTAGTGTCACTTAGGTCCACTAAGGCATTGGCCTGGGTGTCTTCCACCAATTCTTCCAAGGATAGCTCACTAGGGGGAGGATTTTGGATTAAGTTTTCAATCAAATCATCCTCGGTTGGAGGACCTCCCTTGGTGGTCTCTACTGTGCATAATGGTGCAAAGTAGACCTCATCCTCTTCTCCTTCTTCCAACCAGAGGGTTAAGTCATGTTCTATCGAAGGTTGGGCAGGAGGGTATAGGACCATTTTCTTGGACCTAGGCCCATTTTTTATGGTCATGCTTCCGGCTCGACAGCTGATGTAAGCATCTGCAGTGGCCAGCCAAGGCCTTCCCAAAATGAGGGGATAACCTGTGAGTTTTGCCTTAGGCTGGAGGACTAAAAATTCTGCAGGGTATTCCCACGAGTCTACAGAGACCAAGACATCCTCCACAATCCCTTTGGGAGTCACGGTGGAGCGATCTGCCAATTGCAGCACTGTCGAAGTCTTTCTTAGGGAACTCTGAAGATTGAGCTTAAGCATGGTGTCCCTGGTCATCACATTGATGGCAGCCCCTAGATCAATCAGAGTGTGGGGTATAATGGTGCCATTGATGTGGACATCAACTATAGGGCTCCCAGGGTCCAAATACTTCAGATAGATTACTTGCCCCAACATGAGATCAGACAGTTGTCCTACGACATTGATGGTCGACGCATCTTTCTTTCGCCTGCCTGAGTGCCTGAAACACTTCTCTTTAATCAATTTGTTGTAAATTGGTACATCTTTGATGGCCTGTAGAAGTGGAATTTTCACACACAACTGCTTGAGTTCTCCCAGAAGCTCATCCTCCTCTGGGTTGGGCTGTGTGGTCGTTGTGAGTCGCTCGGAAAGGGTGGAATGGCTTGGGGTTCATTTTCCTATTTCTCTTCCTCCTCTTCTAAGGGAGGAGGTTGGCATTCTGGGAGGACTTTCCCAGATCACAGGTTGATCTCCTGGATCTCCACAGCATAGGTAGGGCATGTTGTCTCCCCAGTATATACCTGCTAGGCCTGTCTGTTGTTGAGGTTTGAGTTCGATTAAGTAGGCATCTGGGGTTTTCTTGGAGGAGCAGGAGGTAATGGTTAGGGTTGAGTTGGTGGTGGAGGCAGAATGGTGGGAGGAGTGTTGTATTGGGGCCTCCACCCCGGTTAAGGTGCATTCCATTGAGGTTGTGGTTGGGCATGAGAGTGAAACGAGTGAGAAGGAGGTTGAGTTTGGTATGGAGATGGATAAGACCATGGAGGAGGTGCGGACCACGAAGGATGAGCAGGGGGACCCTAAGAAGGCATATGATCAGGTTGGTTGGGGTGGTAATAAGCTTGGGATGACCCTTGCATTCCCTACTGATAAGGTCTGGGTCCATGAGGCCTCCTTTGGTTGAGGAAGTAGAGAGGTTCAGTAGCCACCTTGGTCCCTAGGTACATGGCTTTAAATCCAGGCGTAGGGCATTGGTTGGTGGGATGGTCTTCCTCACACACGAAACATACCTCTACTGAGTGTAATGGGCACTCATTCTTGGGGTGCTTCCTTGTGCATCTAGGACAAAAAATGGCCAAAGCCCTCT
>APFE030005939.1:0-10205 GCA_000404065.3 Pinus taeda
ATAATCCATATCTTGTTGAGAGGGAGTGTTGAAAATGCAACAAGATGATGGAGCTTAGTGAAAAGAAGTCGACTTCACTAAGGGGTCCCGTAGGCTATTTTTGGCGCAAAGTCTATTTTAAGACATATGGATCATGGTCTATGAGTTGCAGGATGCTATTTATGGATGATTGGTCATGTTGGTAAAAATAGATGGACCTCTATTTTTAGACATATGGGCAGAGTCTATTTTTAGACTGCCAGTTAAAAAATAGAACAGTCGAATATTATTAGCTCTTAATAATATTTGGACTATAAACATTATCTTATCCTCTTGCAGCACTTCAGTTCGAGCTACGGATGTGGCACATGCAACTGCCAGAAAGAAATACGCTTTTCTTATGGGTTAGTTGAGCTATTGCATGGGACTTCAATTAGAACTCAAGTGATTGAGTTTGGTGGAGTTGATTGAGGAGTTGATGGAGTTGTGTTCAGTTTGACTTAGTTGAACTAGTTGTATTTAGTCTAACTAACAACTACACAAGTAATGAGTGGTGTGAATTAATTTTTAATTAATTCACTAATTATTAACTCATAAATAAACTAAAGAATACATCAATTAACTTAGTGCATGGATAGTTCAGTGGAGACAAGTGTTAGAGGTGAGTGAAAGGGCAAGACAACTGTCAGTTGTGACTATAGTTGTGCATGAGATTTGCACAATCAATAGATTGAGTATTGCCAATGAGGATTGTGTGGTACAGCCAAGGGAAATATGAGTTTGGATCAGCCATTCTCATCTATTATCGTGCAGGATTGCGCAGTGGAGGCAGGCAAGCAGCGGAGGATATTTGAACCTGTGATTGATTTAGATCTGAGCTAGTTTGTGTGTAACAGGTGGAGATAGTACTAATGTACTTGCGAGGAGTCTTGTACTATGTATTCTTACATGTTCTTAATCAATATAATATATAGATATTTGGGGGTTTTCAGCTGTATGGTTTCCCCGTGGTATACTGTGTTGATATGTGTGATTGATGTTTCAATGTGCGCATGCGATTGATGTTTTAATTCTGCAAATTGATGATCAACGTAGAGGAGGTTATGTATTATGCATGCATTTCGAAAATAGTGTATACTCAGGATAATATCTCTGAATAAGTGTTATATTATTCAAAATTTCTACATGGCCTGCTGGTTGACAAGGTATCAATCCACTTGAAAATAACATTCTTATAAGCACAAACTTTGGAAACATATTCTACTACTACAACGGTTGGTTGTCAAGAGATTGGGGATGGCTTTTTCTTGTGCTTTGTGTTGCAAGGATGAAATGGAATCTATAAAAATATTTATTTTGGATGTGGTATCAAGCTGATTTTGATTTCTTCAACCCTACCCTGCTTTCGTGGAAAGGTCCTTTTATGTGTGTGACTTTGATTTCTTAGTATAGATGCAAATCTCTATGGCATCTAACACGGTTGATTGGTATAGCCTTTATTCCGAAGCATAATTGTAAAGTTATTATTTAGGACCTCTCTTATTTTAGCCTAGGGGTTTTTAGAAGCTTTAAACATGAGTTGGCTCTGCTTATGAGAGTCAAACTCTGTCCATGTCATGATATTACGTCTCTCTGCTAGTGTGCAAGCTCATATGCTTTCCTATTTTGGCAACTTTTATGGTAGGATTTTTATAAAATCAACAGCTATCACAGTACATGTGAGAAGGAACTAAGAATGAGGTTGTTATTCCTCCAAAGTCCTTCTGTTTTGCTGTAATCTAGAATATTGGGGAATTTGTAGCTATAGCTACAAATTTCATATGGTGCATGTTATGGCTTGTTGATTCCTGAGTTGCATGTTATAATATGAAAACTGGATGGGTTGTTCATTAATTAGAAAGCTCGCTACCTAATCCTATTTTTTTATAATCTCATGTTATAATTTTCCTTCTTCATTCTATGGTTGCACATTATCTTTTGGCTACATCTTCATAATGTCAATGGTGCATCTTACATAAGGGCCCTCATGTACTCTCATTAACCTAAAGATCTACTTGGACTAGTCACGATACATCAGTGTATGGCTTGACTACAACTTCTCCATATAAATGCAAACCCTCTTTGTTTGTATTACTTGACTTCATGACCTTGGTTTAGCATCTACTAGAAAAGCATCTTCAGGAATTGGAGACATGCCAATAAGGAAAGACCACCCTCCAAGCATTTTCCTGCTTCCTCTTGTAATTCCAAAGGGTAAGGAGGGGTGGTGATAGGGTCAGGGAGGGTCAGGTAGCTCACAATATGGTTGATAGAGAAGAAAGACTGCATCACCAAGTACCCTGTTTCTTTTTTATCTTGATTTATTAAAATATAATTCCAATCTTAATTTCATCTGAAATTTCAAGTTTCCTACTAATTTCATAAACTTCCAGCATGTTTGGGATACAATCCTATGTTGCTTCCTCCTATAATTCTAGAGGGTAAGGAGGGGTAGTGATAGGGTTAGTGAGGGACAGGCAGCTCAAGGTATGGTAGTCAGAGCAGAAAGGCTGCATCACCGAGTACCTTGTGTCTTTTTTATCTTGATTTATTAAAATATAAATCCAATCTTAAGTTCATTTGAAATTTCAAGTATCCTACTAATTTCATAAATTTCCAACATGTTTGGTATACATTTCTCTGTTGTGGCCCATTCATAAGAGAGTTGTCAAGAAGCACCATTTATAAATAATTCAATGCTTCCATACCTTAAGACTCTTGTTTACAAATATTCTGTCATTGGGTATTGTGACAAACAAGAAAAGTGAAGGCAAAGATGAAATTTTTTAACAACTCCCACTTCCATAAAAAAGTTGTTCCACCTAAATTTGAGGACTATTTGAAATTGATATTCTATATTTGAAACAAAAAATGCTAATTTGTTTGCAAACAATACATCACAAATTACTTCAAATATCAAGGCAAAGATTGCATGTATAAACTTTATGCCAATACCATGCTATAAATTTGTCAAAATGATATAATGATGTCTAAGACAAGTCAATTATGAGTTCTAAAATCATATGCTTTAGAATTTATTATCGCATTCCTCTGTTGTCAAATAAATTTTCACTTCCTATCCTATGCAATGAGGAATAGTTTTAGTTATGGCACAATGTTCATCTGCTAGACTTAATCATATCATAGCATGTATCCATATATTTTTTTTTCATCACATCTATTCTTGAAGATTGGCATACACAACAAAATTCACAGGCAGGAAGTAGTTTACCTTGACCAAAACTGGATGTAAGACTTATCTTTGTGCACTTGCATGTGATTTCCCTCAAAATTGCACTCAACAGTAATTTCTTTCCCTTTCATCTAAAACATGGGAGAGAATGATCATAATTCCTAAAAATTCAATATATAGTGGAACAAAGTTAAAATGAAGAATTTATAAATTTTAAGTTTTTATAAACACAGTTTGTATTTGGGCAATAGAAAACAAACATTCTTTACATAAACGATGCATACAAAAGATCTTAATTCCAAGGGGAAGGTAGAAATATCCATAGTAAGATTACTATCGGGAGTGACCACTAAAGGCATATTACGCTTTGATACCAACTTTCAAGTTATCTCTTTCCAAAAAATGGCCAAAAGATCAATTATCTTTGTAGAAGAAGGTGGGATATTGTTTCCAGTAGAAGTCTTCAATTAGCAACTTCACATGACAACTTGTACAATGTGATTCCATTCTGAATGTGGCACACAAGGTGAGGATCAAAAGATAACATTTCTTATCCACATAAACATTAACAACTACCCTATTTACTTCCCTATACAAATAAACATACGCTTGAATTTGAGAGCAAATTTACATCCACTTAATCTGCTTAGTTAAGAACTAGTTTCAGGGATGCTAGGATTGTCCACATTTGAAGTTTCATAGACTAGTTGGTCTTGTACATGCTAGTCAATCCAGTATTGGCATCCCCTCATTGAAATTGTAATTCACAACCATAGATGTAACAACACATTGTGTGTGTATTTGATATCTATGCCTTGGGAGATGACATATGTCTTTGGTCCCAAAGGCGTGCTCCCTAATACTTCTAGCAAATCACAGCTTACTGCTGAGTTGCTAACTATTATCATCAAGAGAAGAATTTTTTTCCTTTCCAATTTATGTTATATCACTCTAACTGACTACACAATAAAACTAATAGTAAAGATTATACACATACAACAAAATCAGTAAATATTATTCTGTATCTCTACATGCAAATTGCAGAGACAAAACAATCCATATGTCATAACAGTATTAATAGATATAATCACACTAGTAAAAAAAATAGGAAATAGTAGCATTATACAACAAACAATAGCTACAATATTGGCTAAATTAAGCAATAAATGTTTATGTCTTACAAATTCCCAAGTAGTGTCAATAGAATTCATTTTCTTGGAGTGTTGACACTTGACTGGCTTTCCTACCACAAGATCCTAATGAAGCTTTGACAAGACAATGTATTAACTCAAGAAAAAAATATAATAAGATTGCAATTAATATGGTAACAAACAACATGTCTTGTTTAAAATAGAAGCAAAACCTTTAAAACGCACCAAAGAAAGAAAAAATAATGAAAATGGTTAACATCCACCAGAACTTAAATGACTGAATTGAAGACATATTTATCAGTTTTGATGGGATAAAAGAAGTGCTAATAGGTATCATTCATATCAAATATCAATGGAAGATCCAAAACAAACCTGGCAAAGATATCTAATAGAACGAGTGTGTAGATGTAAGCAAATGTTTTTTAAATCTACACAATCAGCCATCATGTCTTGAGCATCAGAGTGAATCTCATCAAGAATAAAATTTTCTCCCAACCCAATCCTCAGATCTGCAAATATGGATTTTGAATAAGAGATTGGTTGGAAAAGAATATATTAATACAAACCAAAGACCATGACTTGATGAAATAAATACCATCTCTTCCTTCTAATTCATAAAGAGCAAAATGCAGTTATTTGTTACATAAGCCAGGTCTGTTCTAGAGACACTAGGGATGGAGGATTGGGTAGCCCTTCTACATCCACGTGACTAAGGATCTTTCATCTTTGTGGTATGGCTAGACACCCCACCGAAATTTCCCCTCATTTGGACAAACAATGGATGGCCAAGGATCATATAGCCTACTGGTTGACAAGGTACCAGTCCACCTGAAAATAACATTCTTATAAGCACAAAGTTTGGAGATAGATTCTACTCCTACAATGGTCTGTTGTTAAGAGATTGGGGATGGATTTTTCTTGTGCTTTGTGTCGCAAGGATGAAATGGAAGCTGCAAAATTTTTTAATTTGGACGTGGTATCAGGTTGATTTTGATTTCTTCAGCCCTGCCCTGCTTTCCTGGTAAGGTCCTCTTATGGGTGAGACTTGGATTCTTCAAAATAGTTGCAAATATCTATGGAATCTAACATAGTTGATTATTATTTCCCTTATACCAAAGCATCATTGTAAAGTTATTATTTAGGACCCCTCTTCTTTTAGCCTAGGGTATTTTAGAAGCCTTAAACAGGAGTTGGATTTGCTTATGAGAGTCAAACTCTGTCCATGTCAGGATGTTGAGTCTCTCTCTTGGTTTGCAGGCGATGGGAATAATACCACAAGCAATAGAACCGAGTTCAGGGAGGTCACCAACCTATTCAGTAGTCAACCATGAGTTAGATGCTTAATTTTTGCACATTTGTGCCTCAGACTAGTCGAACTGGGTGTACCTAAGATAAAAGAAAACACTTGCATCAGTAATATGATTGAAAAATGAAAATGACTAACGATGAAGAAATACAAACGTTGTCCTAAGGGAGAAATTGTGGGCAAAAGGGGTTATTTGTAAAATCCGTGTGAACATTGTGCCACCCATAAATCCTACATGATGAATCAAAGAGAAAAGGGTTAGAACGATAATTAAAATAACTAGACGCCAAAAATGGATTTTAATAACTACATGGGTAGTACTCACCTGAGTCTAAGAAAGCACCTAACCAAGGAGAGATGGGATAGCGAGGAATTCTGTGTATTCCTTTGTCAATAGAAGGAAAAAGAAATAATTAGCCATAAGCGAATGTTAAACATTGCAGGGAAGAAAACATTAGAGTTCATGGATATAATGAATAAAAAGACACAGAGTAAATGTATTACTTTCTTACCCTGGGGTTGTAGCTTAGCAGAGCCATTGTGGAGATTATTTGCACTTTGTTATACACCAAGGGTAGATGGAGGCTGGGTAGCTGTCCACGGGGGTTCAACATCGTGACAAAATCTGAACCCTCCTCTCCACTTCTGCACTGTAGATTGCAGCAAGAAGCTGAACCCTCCTCTCCAATTTTGTGATGTAGATTGCAGCAAGAATGACAAACTCAATGCAGAAGACAGGCAAACAAGGGTATGGTTTGTTTAGGACAATTTGAACAGTAGATCGTGCATAGTGCATCTGGGCGATCAGAGGCTTCCTGACCAACTAAACACTTGGGTTGTGTACCCACCAGACATGTGTACAACATATAGGTCAACGGAAATAAATGACAAAACAGTTGATATGCAAGTACTAGGTAGTACGCATCCCGTTCGATTTGTGGTACAAGTTAAATAGATACAACAACTATGTATTAAAGAGAGGAGAGTAGACGACACTATCGTTACAACTAAGGTATGGGTGAGATACGAAGGGTATTTAGGGTAGTATACATGTCATTATTCAACAAAAGGGTTTGCACGATAGCTACTCCCTACCCTATGTTGTTGTTGGTTCAAGTTGTATCTGGCACAAGTAGCATAGCAAGCAAAACAAATGCTAGCTAGCAGGCTTTTATACTTGTGGGTTCATGCTAGTTGTTCTTGCACCACTAACAACAGAGTAAGAAGCAAGGGTTATAGTACCTATTGCAAGACCCATTACAAAGGTTGTGAAAGAGAATGTTTCTCAAGATAAAGAGTATCTATAGTTCTCACCATGGTCCAAGCTAATAGTAGGAGCATGCTGGTTGTAGTTCCAGCGAAGCTCTGTGCTATGGACCATGAACCTGGTACTTTGAATATTGAACTACCTATTTTTTTCATGAACCAACCATCTTACATGAGAAAATCCTTTATTGAACCAGAGGGCTTTTATAAGACTAACAAAAATGAGGAACTGAGTTATAAGAACATTTGTATGCCCGGGTCTCAGAGAGGTATACCCAGGTTTTTAGCACCCACTAATGGCTGAGTAATTACAATGCAAAAAAAATATCCAGGATACCTTCAATGAGTTCAAGATAATGAGTGAAATCACAGAAAGGGAGGCTAGTGGAATCTCGAAACCCTTGATTTTCTTGTCCATGGTACTTTCCTGCTCAACAGATAAAGTTTGCAACTCTACGAGGTAGCAGTATGTCTTTATTGTACTTGTGAAAATGGGTAACATTCTCAACACTAATTTTTTTTCCATTACCTGCGTGACTGTGCAAAGTTTCCATTGACTTCTGCAGTTGAGATCCTTCAATCCAGTGTTGTTGTCAAGGATAGCTGCCTTGTCCAAAATCTTGAACCAGCATGACAAACCTTATATGCATTAGGTATAGATTTTGTAAAACAAAATTACGTTGAAATTCATACAATGTTCAGAAATAATTATTTTCCTACTACATTTTTGATAACCAGCTGTGCAATTTCAAATTTATCTCCCCTCTTAAGCTAAAAATTGATGTAACTGATCATTATTTTTTTTTGTTTTGTTATATGCAAAGGTTTTATAAAAAAAAAGGTGTTGTTATATGCCAAGGTTTTATAAAAATTGTGATTAGTTTAAAAATGTGTTTTTATCACAACAAATTTGGGAATATCTACGAATCCCATGGATAAGAGTTAGGTTGAAAAATTGATCCACTACGAGAGCTAGTCTATATAAGCTCCTATTAATGCTGAAGTTGTGATGATTTAAGAAAGGTAGGTTGGCTTGATTTCTTTGATAAGTTGTAAGGATACGATGATGCAGTAGCACTGGAGTTTGCCCAGAATTCTTAACATCCCCAATTGAAAGACTCTAAAAACCATGAATTCTACAAAACTTTAAGGGGATTCAGGATCTTCGTAAATGAAGAATTGCTCAGTGAAGTTACTGGAATTCCTAGAGAGCAGCCATGGAATAAGGATGATAGAGTACTCAACCTTAGAGCCAAGACCAACTTTTTCAGATCCTATGAGAAGCAATGCCACATGGTTTGGGTTCAATTTCAGGTTCGACAATGATTACGTTTGGTTTGAGTTTGAATGCTTTGATGAGGTTCATCATTAGGTTCATCTATATATATTAATTGAAAATGAATTATATGATAAAATAGTAAGAAATCAACATCAGTAAACATCAAAAATGCTATCACAGGCATGGAAACTGCAAGGATAAATTACAAGCTTGAGTTGCGATAGGAAGTTATGAGTTGTAGCTTAGCAGAGTCGTCGTGGGGATTATCTGTAGTCTGTTATACACCAAGGGTAGACGGAGGTCGGGTATTTGTCCACAGGGGTCCAACATCATGACAAAAGTCGATCCCTCCTCTTCACTTTTGCGTTTTACATTGCAACAAGAAGCTGAACCCTCCTCTCCACTTCTGCGTTGTAGATTGTAGCAAGAATGAAAACCTCAACATAGAGTATAGGCAAACAAGGGTAGGGTTTGTTCAGGACAATTTGAATCATAGATCGAGCATAGTGCATCTGGGTGATGAGACGCTTCTTAGCCAACTAAACACTTAGGTTGTGTGCCCCTCAAACATGTTTACAACGTACAGGTCGATGGAAATAAATGACAAAACAATTGGCATGGAGGTACTAGGTAGTACGCATCCCGCTATGTTCATGGTAAAAGTTAAATAGATACAACAACTATGTATTAAAGAGAGAGTATTAGATGTCATTATCATTATAACTAAGGTGTGGGTGAGATACGAAGGGTATTTAGGGTAATATACATGTCATTATTTAACAAAAGGGGTGGCACGACAACTAGTCCCTACCCTATGTTGTTATTGGTTCAAGTTGTATCTGGCACAAGTAGCATAGCAAGAAAAAAAATACTAGCTAGCTAGCTTTTATACTTGCAGGTTCGTGCTTGTTGTGCTCATTCTACTGCACCAATTAAACAAATGGAAGGACCACTAACAACCGAGTAAGCAACAAGGGTTATAGTACCTATTGCAAGACCCATTCCAAAGGTTGTGAAAGAGATAGTTTCTCAAGATAGAGAGTCTCTACAGTTCTCACCATGGTCCAAGCTGATAGTAGGAGCATGCTAGTTGTAGTTTTGGTGAAGCTTTGTGCTATGAACCATGAACCTGTTACTGTGAACATTGAACTACCTATTTTTTTCACGAACCAACCATCTTACATGAGCAAATCCTTTATTAAACTAGAGAGCTTTTTTAAGACTAATGAAAATGAGGAACCGAGTTATAAGAACATATGTATGCCTGGGTCTCAGAGAGGTATACCCAAATTTTTAGCACCCACTAATAGCAGAGTAATTACAATGCCCCAAAAATATCTAGGATACCTTTAGTGAGTTCAAGATAATGAGTGAAATCATAGAAATGGAGGCCATTGGAATCTTGAAACCCTTGAGTTTCATGTGCATGGTACTTTCCTGCTCAACAAAGAAGGTTTGCAGCTCTACAAGGCGGAAGTATGTCATAATCGTACTTGTGAAAATGGGTAACAGTCTCAGCATTGATTTTGTTTCCTCTACCTGTGTGACTGTGCAAAGTTTCCATTGACTATGTAGTTGAGATCCTTCAATCCAGTGTTGTTGTCAAGGATAGTTGGCTTGTCCAAAAACCTGAACCAACAAAAATAACCTTATACAGATTAGGTATATATTTTGTAAAACAAAATTACGTTGCAATTCATACAACGTTCACAAATAATTATTTTCTTGCTACATTCCTAATAACCAGTTGTGCAATTTCAAATTTATCTCCCCTCTTAAGATAAAAATTGATGTAATTGATCATTAATTTTTTTTTGTTTTATTATATGCAAAGGTTTTATAAAAAAATTTATGTTGTTATATGCCAAGGTTTTATAACAATTGCGATTACGTTTAAAAATGTATTTTTATCACGACAGATTTTGGAATATTTAGGAATCCCGTGGATAGGAGTTAGGTTGAAAAATTGATCCACTACGAGAGCTAGTTCCC
>APFE030005958.1:0-12746 GCA_000404065.3 Pinus taeda
GGAGTTATGTGAAAAAGGATGCTCCCAGATGGAGACTTCACAGCCCTGAGATCCTGGTCATAATTTTCTGCACACAGATGGATAATTTCTGGGAATATATTGACAGAAGGCAGAAAGTAAATAGGCAAATTGGACTGCCAAATCCCATACTGGTCACTGTTGTCTAAATGAGTGTTCCTCAGCTGACAGTAGGTCTTCAAATGGTTTCTTTGTGCCACAAAGTCTGTGATGAGAGCATCCTTATCCACTAAAGGTATGGCTTCTAGCTCTCTGTTGGGTGGATTAAGGGGTAAGGTATCCATAGCAGTTAAAGCCTCCATCGTTTTGGGTTTTACTGGCAGATCTCACTGTGCCTCAAAAATTGATTTTAGGGGTATACTGCTCTCTGTCTGCAGTGAGCAGTCTTGGAAGTTTTCTAAAAGGCTGTCACAGGTTTAACTGTTCTGGGGGGCACTCTGTCCCAATGTGGTAGAGTGTTTCTTTAGCTGGATAGCTGGTTAATTGCAGAGGTTTGCTTATCAGAGGCGAAGGAGGATGCAATGCTGTGCTTCTTAGCTTGTGGCTGGGCCCCGTAGCTGCCCTTCTGTTGGAAAAATTGGGCAGAGTTTCAGTTTGTCGCGGGTTTCCCTGGCAGTCTTTCTGTGCAGGGTTTTACAGAGGTCTCACGGGCAGTTTTGAGGGCGAATAACCACAGGGTTTCTTGAATTACAGTAGCAATTGAGCAGGAAACAGGTTTTATATGGACAATGAGAGGGCAAGAGGGTGCCTGCGGCGAAATACCTGTTTTTAACGGCGTATGGGCAGTTGCAGCGGTCGAAAAGGTTGGATTGAGTATGGTTGAATCAACAATGGAGGCAGCAATAGTTGTAGCGGATGACTTTTGTTTTCTAACCGTTGGAAATCAAATTCGCCTTCAGCTGAGCTCCAGGTTATTCGGCAGCAAACGTTAAAAAACAACGGTTTTTTGCCCTTTTTATGCATTTTGGGCGAATTGGCGCCTTTTTTGTGATGACGTCATGCTGACGTCATGGTGGGCCCAAAGTACGGAGGGGATGACGTGGCAGGTGACGCGGATGCCCAGGTGGCATGGCTGGCTCAGGTGGCATGGCCATGGTGGCGGGGTAGTCAGAGTCATGCGTGGGGCCGGGTGAGGTGGATGCACGGCAGAGGTCGAAAGGTGGGGTGACGTCACGCTGACGAAGGCGTGACGTCAGCGTGAGGGGGAGGGTGGTAAGCGGTCTCCCCGGCAGGCCCTCCGGCGGTAAGTGGTTTGAAGGGGGGGGCAGCGAACATATCCCGCGCCTGATGCGTGGCAGGGGTACGACAGCGATACCGCCCATCCCCCGGCCGCAAAAGATCGGGCAAGTTCTAAGGCGGATCAACCGCCCACCGTTGGATGGCGGGGCGGGAGATCGGACGGCTGGCGGAGATCAGGACATGCCGGCGGGTTTGTGCGGTAGGACCCGCTCATTGATTTGACGTCTTATTTTAATTTAAAAGGCGCGCGGGGAGGTAGACTATAGTTTTTTGGGTTTTTGAGGGTTTATTTGCCCGCGCGCTTTTAATTAAAATTCCATTTTTGACTTTAGAGAATGGGTTTTTTAGGCGGAGAAGGGGGAAAAGGGTTTTTTAGGGCGGGGAACCTTTAGGAGTCATCTTTTTGCAAAAGGGTCATGGGTAGGGGTGGCTTTACATAGGATTTTCTTTGCAAATGAGGGTTTAAATGACCACTATGACTTGGAATGAGAGGAGGAGACCTGGGAGGTTCATCAAAGTGACCAGGTGTCATTTTGATTCCTTTTAAACAGACCATATGGCTATAGTACCAGGGGAGGGATATTTATAGACATTTTGGGGTTTATACACCATGGTGTTTATAATAATAGGGATCATGGGGTATAGGGAGCTAAGTAGTAGGGTTAATTGTCAATATGGAGGGAACAAAATGGATGAGGCTGGTTCAACCAAGTTTTCTTTGAGGATAACTTGAACTCAAGAGTAGATCAAAATGAAAAGATTTTTACACAAGAAATGTGGCTTCTTAAAGCCATAAAAATATGTCAAAGATGTAAATTTCTGTGCTCTGTGCAGCTTGGGAAAGGGTATTAGTAATGAGTGATATACAGATGAAAACAAGGGAGTTAGTCATGCTCCAGTGTGTTGCTCTTCCTGTAGATGTTTCAGCAACTTTGATTTTTGGAAGGGACACCACTTCTGCAACCCCATCTACCTACCCAACTAGTCATCCTAACATTTTTTGTTGCTTCTTGGAGGGTGCACTTGGACTAGCAACCCTTTGAATGCCTTTCTCTTTTCATTGGCTTTTGCTTTCATTTCCTATCTAAAACAACCCTTATTCCTTCCAAGGTCCCAGATTAAGCAGTTGGGAGCCTTAGTTTCTCTACCTAGCTACTTATCTGCCAAGATTTAACAGTTTCTACAGATTTCCTTCTCTATTCTACCACATGAAAATTGAAAACATGGCAATGATCCAGTTTAGACTGTTGGATCATGCATCACAATTGAGTTCCCATCAAGATTTAGACCACCTTGCCTGCTTGTAGAAATATGGGATCTTTGCATTCAAAGCAGAGCATATTTGGACCTTTTGATCACCAATCATGAAATATGAAACCTATTGGTATAGGTATCCAACAGTGGCTCCACATGGGGATGGTTTTTCTTTTGAAAGACCAAGAACAGCAGGTCAGATTTCCTTGGGTTTTGACTGTGTGTGCCAACCTTTTCAGATCTGCTGCTTTGACATGCTTTCTTGTACCTCTCTTCTTGGTGGACCTCTGATTTCTTTACCTACTGCTGCCAGCTATCTGAAAACTGTAAGACAATTTTTACATATATGAAAAGATATATACAACAGCTTATGTACAAAGGGTAACTCAGACTGCAATTATGGGTGATATTCAAAGTAGTGTTTGAGCATCCTGCCATTGACATGACCTTCATCCAAATTAGTTTCATCAAGGTTCTGGAGAAAATAGGTGTTGTTTCCCTGTACTGCTTGAATGACAAATGGCCCTCTCCAAAGGGAATCAAACTTTCCATGTTTTCCTTTGTTTTCTCTCCTTGAATCCCACTTGAGAACTTTGTCACCTATGTTGAAATCCTCAGCTTTGGTTCTCCTGTCAAAAGCCTTTTTTAGCTTCTCTTGTAAGATCTGAACTCTGTTGTAGACTTGGTCCCTGGTCTGCTGTAGACAAATTATTTGGTTCACTCTCCTCTGTATATCATTGGGCTCTGCTTGAACTTCCTGTAGCAGTTTCATGATAGGGATTCCAAGTGATGAAGGAAACTTGGCTTCCAGTCCATAGACTAACTCATATGGGCTTACCCCAATTGATCTTTTGGTTGTTAATCTATCTGCCCACAAGGCATTGATAAGTTTTTTGTGCCAATTCTTTTTGTTCTCTTCTAACACTTTCTTTATCATACTCACCAGGCTTTTGTTTGAAGATTCTGCCAAGCCATTTCCTTGGGGATAATATGCAGTGGAATGGCCCAAGGTTATGTGAAATTTATGACAAAAACTGATCATCTTCTTGGATCTGAAAGCAGCAGCATTGTCAGTTATAATTTTGTCAGGGCATCCAAATCTGGCAAGGATATTGGTCTCCAGAAACTGAATGATGGTGGAGTCATTTGATTGCCTGCATGGGATTGCCTCAATCCACTTTGTGAAGTAGTCTGTTGCTATCAGAATCCATTTATGTTGGCCTGAGGATGAGGGATTGATTTCTCCAATGAAATCCAGGCCCCATTGCTGAAATGGTCTTTCTGTTGCAATAGGTCTTAGAGGTAATGGCAGTAGTTGTCTTTTCCCTTCAAACACTTGACATTTATGACATGCAGCAGTGAATTTCTTGACATTAGAGAACATAGTAGGCCAATAGTATCCAGCTCTCAGTATTTTATCTACAGTGGATTTCCAATACAAATGCCCACCACAATCTCCTGCATGGAATTCTCTCATGATCTGATCTGCTTCATTTTCCATTAAGCAGTTTAATAATATACCCTCATGGTTTTTCCAAAACAGGTTTCCTTCCATGACACAAAATTTTAAGGCTTTCATTTTTACAAACCTACTCTTAGTTTTAGACAGTCCTGGGGGAGCACACAGGTTTTGCAATACATAGCAGATTTCAGAGTACCAGGGGGATTGCTCAAAGGCTACATTGATCTTTGGAGTCGCCAGCTCCGGTTCACTGTCTAATTGGTTAATGTCTAGGGCCTGGAAATTTGTTTCAGACATCAGTTTGGCCAAGCCCTGCCCTTTTATGAGTTTTTTAGGTTTTATTTCTATGTCAAATTCTAAGATGCTTGCTATCCACTTGCCTCTTCTGCCCTCCAAGTTCTCTTGTGTCAGTATATCTTTGACAATTGGGCTTGGCACATAGGCTATTATGTGGGATAAGAGGATGTAAATCCTGAAGTCCTTAATGGCTTTGACCAGGGCATAGGCCTGTTTTTCCATGATCTGATAGTTAAGGGGTGCATCCCTTAGAGCTTTGCTAAAGAAAGCAATAGGTTTTTCATTTCCTTGGTCATCTTTCTGTAGTAAAACTGCAGCAATTGTGTGTTAAGAGGCAAAGGAGAATATGATGAATTCTCTATCAAACTGGGGGTTGGTGAGGACAGGGGTTTGGGTGAGGGCAAACTTGATGCCCTCAAAGGCTTGATTTGTTTCTACTGTCCACTTTACTTTTGAGTCTTTTTTGAGCATGTTATTGAGCAGTCTGCTTAGCTCAGCCAAGTTTGGGATAAATCTCCTCAGGAAATTGATTTTTCCAAAGAAGGCTTGTAATTCTTTTACATTTCTAGGATGATGCATTTGCAAGATGGCTTGGATTCTGTCTGGATCAATTCTAATGCCATCTTTGGAGATAATGTGACCCAGCAGTTTACCTTCCTCCAGACCAAACAAGGATTTCTTAGGATTCAGGGAAATTCCATATTTCCTACAAGTTGTAAAAATCTGCCTTAGATGTTTTAAGTGATCTTGGTCCGATTTGGAGAAGGGTGTGAGATCATCTAGATAAATGACAAGAAAGTCACGAATCTCTTTAGAAAAAGCAATGTCCATTGCTCTTTGGAATGTGGCCCCTGCATTTTTCAAGCCAAACGGCATTTTAACATATTTAAAGGTTCCCCATGGGGTTGTAAATGCAGTTTTGTCCTGATCATCAGGATGGACCAGAATCTGGTTGAAACCTGAAAAGCCATCAAGCAAGGAAATCCTTGAGGCCCCAACTACTCTTTGCAAAATGTGGTCCATCTTGGGTAGGGGGTAGTTGTCTTTCAGTGATACTTGGTTGAGGTTTCTTAAATCCACACATAGCCTAATTTCACCGGTTTTCTTCCTTGTGGGGACTAGGTTTGAAATCCAATCAGAGAATCTGATTGGTGCTATTATGCCTGCTTTAAACATTTTCTGTACTTCTTGCTCCATTGCTGGGAGGAGCATGGGATTTATTCTCCTTAATTTTTGTTTAAAGGGTTTCAGATTTGGCTTGAGTGGTATAGTGTGTTGTATTACAGAGGTGTCATAGGATTTAAGATCCTCATAACTCCATGCAAACACATCCTGAAATTCTTTAAACAGGTCAATGTATTTGGGCTTTTGATCAGGAGGTAATGTAGAAGATAGTTTTATGATTTTGGCTTCTTTAGTTGTCCCAATGTTATGCTCTTCTATGGCAGTGTTTATGGGTTGCAGTTTTGGTTTATTGGAAATGTCATTTGAGTCAAAAATGTCTTCCAAAGGAGCCAAGCCTATTGGAAGAAAATTATCCTTTAATTCTATCACCTCTGTTTCATAATCAATTAAATCCTCATATTCATCTGGCTTGATTCCTTGTATGTTGTGTTGGTTGAAGATTGTAGGATGTAGCATTTGGTTGGCTATTTCAGGTGATATTGTTTGATTATGATAGTTACCATGAATTTGTAGTTGATTTTCTGTCTTGAGTATTCCTGATTGACTTGCTGCCTCAGTGTCTATGTTTAGCCTTGAAAACTCTTCTTGTAAAGTCAGAAAATTGTTTATTTGTGTGTCGCTATCAAACACCTGCCAGTCCTTCACATTGTTTGGGACAGATGGCCTGTGTCTTATTTCAGCTGTGAAACAGTGATGAGGCTCAAAAGGGAGTTTGCAGGTGCTTGCAAACGTAGCCAGACTATGGGCATGGAGGTTTTGAGCTCTAGGGATTTTGGTAATATGGAATTCAGTGAAGGACTCTAGTATAGCTCAGTGGCAGCAGACCTGTAAGACCTCAATCTTTTGTCACTGGTAACAAAATTGCCTTTGACTTGTTGAATTACTAGGTCTGAATCCCCTAGTATTGACACTTTTATGGCTTGTAGAGATTGAACCAGCTTGAGGCCTAGTAGGAGGGCTTCATACTCAGCCATGTTATTAGTGCACTTGAAATTTAATCTATAAGCTCTGCCTTGTGCATGGCTGTTCTGTTTATTATGGATCAAAATTCCAGCTCCTGCCCCTAACTTGTTGACTGACCCATCAAATTCTAGGAACCAAAGGATTTCATGTTGTAGGGGGGGCTGAATTACATCACTGCAGTTTGAGTTTATGAGTTGAAGTTTGGATTGCTTTTCGTTTAGTTGGACTTCTGGGGCAGTTTTTTCATTTAGCAGGATCAGCTTTGTGTGCAGAGGTGCTGTTTGTTTATCCCCATCCAGATTTGTTTTGAATGTCTGATTTTTATTTTCACATGTTTTGCTCTCTTGCACCTTCTCTTCTTCCACCTCAACAGATGTTTCCCTGTCAAATTTTCCTTCATTAATCAGCTGATCTGTTTGAATTATCTGAGTTTCTACACTATTTGTATGACCTATGTTGTCATTGAATAAAATATATGAGTCTATATCAGAATGGACAGCATATATGGGGAAGTTTTGAGGCTTATCTGTAGTGCTGACCATGTACTTCATTAAAGACTCTCTATACAATCTCTTGGGTTGGCCAAAGACTGTGATAGTAGCATAGGACATGTCCAATTGAAGGGACCCTTGAAGTTTAGCCCCCCATGATCTTGATAATAGCATCCCATACTTGGGTGGGATATCAGCAACAACAACATCCATCAGGATTGTTTTGTTTGGATATTGGACCAGGGATACACACAAATCTTTTATCAGGCCTAGGCATTTAACCTGGCTGGAATCAAACGAAAACAGGTCCTTGTATGGCCTGGTGATATCCAAATTCAGCCTTTCCATGACAGCTTTTGGCATCAGGTTATGAGAAGCGCCTGAGTCAAACATTGCATTGTGCAATATTTTATCATGAACGTGCAAGCTGACATAAAAGGGGAGAATCCCTGTGCCTGCTGGTTTTCCATCAACCTCTGGACCAAACAGTAATTCTGGGGTGTCATCCAACACATTGACATTGTCCACATTTACACTATCTTTATTTGGAGTTAGTTGAAGGGATTTCTCAATCTGTTGTTTATAGATTTCATTCTTGGCTAGCTCTGCCAGAGGGATGGCTATTTTTAGTTTTCCAATTTCAGCTTCTAAGTCAAAGGGTTTTTCAGCCTGGATTTTGGTGCTATGGGTGAGCCCCCTGTCTTTGTTTGGTAAGGTTTGCTCTTGGTTTTGGGGCTTATTTTTCTCAATCACTTCTTGAGGCTTTTTGTTTGAATTGGAGTGTTCAGATGATGTGGTTTGTGGGTGTTGTATATGTTCAGTAACTTCTTCAATTGTTACTTCCTTATTTAGTGAGTCGGTTGCATTCATTGGTTCTGCTACTATGGCACTCTTAGGTTGTTGTTTATCCTTGGTATTTTCGGGTTGTGTGATATTCACAGTCCTACTTCTTAGTTTGTATTGCCTGTGGACCTCATAGACAGCGGTGTCATAGCCTTGTTTAAAGTCAAATGATTCACCTGACTTTGTTTGGAATTGTTTACTGTCTTCTTCTTCATGATCTTCTTGACTAAGGAAGACATAGTGCTCATCGTCAAGGCCCATTAGGTGGATATGGGTGTCATCCACTTGTTCTTCTGGTGTGGATGTTTCAGCATAGTTTTCTTTAAATGGAGGCCTTATTTCTGGATCACTGTTGGCTTTGCCCCCACTAGGATTTTGGTTCCTTCTGAAGTTTGGGTTTCTGTTAGAGTTATTTGGTGCCTCCCATGAGGACTTTCTTTCCACAGACTCTACCCTGTCACCCAACCTCTTCATACTAGAAATTATGGCATCTAATTTCTGGTCAAAGGCTAAGGGTTCCTCCTTGAAGGCAACTCTCTTTTCTAATCTAGCCCTATTCCTCTTAGCAATTAAATTTGCCTCAACTGTTACAGCAACTTTCTGTGCTTCTTCAAGGGTTTGAGGGGCTCTTTCCTTTAGCTGGTAAGCCATGTCTGGGTCAAATCCATCTGGAAATTTATATAGGGCCAAATCAGGGGGGGTCTCAGGTTTTGAGGTATGGCATTATATACATTATTAAACCTAGCACAGTATTCTAGAACTGTCTCTTGAGGGCCTCTTTTAATCATGTCATACTCCCCAAGTATATGTAGAGGGTCCTTCTTTTTCTCCCATCTGTTTGTGAAGGATTGGTAAAGGTCATCAGGGTTATTAATGGTGTTTGCAGGAAGTGATCTGAACCAGGTTCTTACATCCCCTGTTAAGCTTTGGAAAAATATCCTCATCCTTACAATGTCATCATCTATCTCATAATTTTCAAAATGGTCTTGCATTCTCTTAGCATGCTGAATAGCAGTATAGGGACCAGTGGAGTCAAAATATGAGATTTTGGCTTGATAATCTTGAGGTAAGGCCACAGGATTGGCAGGTAATTGCAGCGGTGCATATCTCATAGCCATGTTGACAAGGTTGTGAGGATTGGCAATGGCCACTGGGATAACAGGAGCAGTGGGTATCACAGGGGTAATAGGTAAGGAGGGATTAACAGTGCTATTCAAGGGAATATGTGTAGGGGAAGAGGATGTGGGTGGGGGGCTTTGAGATGTTGATGGAGAGCTAGGGGAATTTGGATTGGAACGGAATAAGATCTTGATTGGGGTGGAGATAGGGTCGGGGTGGACTGTCTCTGGACTAGAGTCAGCAGGGTTACCTTGTTTCTGTTGGTTCCTAATTAGTCTGGGGATTGTGTTGGGATTATCAAAGACAGCAGGAGGGTTGGGATCAGGATTAGCCCTGGTGTACCGAAGGCCTTTCTTGGGAGCCAGTTTCTGAGCTAGTCCTATAAGGTTTTTATGAAGGTTTTTGTATAGCAAGGACTGGACAGGAGTTTTAACAGACTCTGTGCATCTGCATGGGGTGAAAGGAGATCTGAGTCAGCTCTTCCTTAAGGCTACAGAGGTATGTATGGGAGCAGCTTAAGGTGTCTTGACTGATTTTCAGATTCAGAGTGTGATTTCTTAGCAGATGTACAGGCCTTTAGATCCCAAAGTTCCCCAGTGGAGTCGCCATTATGTTATCATTCAGGTTGTTCCCTTTGATTCCCAAGGGAATGGCTGCCGAGGTAACCACTAACCAATCTTTTAGCTGCAGGTTCTAGTCTACCTGTAGCCAGAGAGGGCTCTCTCTTTAAAATTTAGACTTGTTTGATGACTGTTTTAGACTAGTTATGATGCACTTGTTTGTTTGATTTTGGTAGGTTGATGATTTTCTTTAGAACTGCAATTTTGAATTACTGGACAGTTTGTTCCATTGGGCAATGGAGTTGTGATATTTATGTTTTTAAGAAATAGATATGTGAAGACAGAGTGTTGCTGCAGAGCAAGTTAGGCATATGTAAAACAATATATCAGACTAGTTGATGAGTGGTGGAACATTAGTAAATGATAGGCACTTAAGAATCTTTCATTATGCTAATGAAGAAAATAGGGAAATAATGCTTGAGAGCAATTAAGAATTCTTAAACAGTATTCACCAGTTAGGATAAGCTGAAATATGAGCAGTTAAGAATTCATATCCATGGCTAATCCAGCAGAAAACATATTTAGTAAATAGTGATTGAGCATAGGGTGATCAGACCAAATCCTAGGCTATTATTTTTCTCTAATTACTGAGATTATGAAAGTACGGAAATATGGAAATAACAAGAAACACATACACAGTTAGAAGAAACTTATTGGTTCAGCAAATGACACAGGAATTCTGCAACAAACACAAAGCTTCAAACACATCCATCTCAGACAGTATTGACACCAGCAATCTCCATCAGCAATTTTATTAACAAAGGTCTTCAATATACAATAGAGTTCTTCAGGAAGAAAACCTCTTACCACCGACCCTCAGTGCGTTATCTGAGGGGATATTTACACAAAATAGGGCATAAAAATATCCTAGTGGAGAGTTATGGTGCAATAAATTGCACCACCAACTCTCTTACAAAAAGTAAATAATTCATAAATGTAACCCTAAAGGCTGAGATAGCCGACATTCATTTGTCAGTCAGATGTGACTTTTGGCTGCAAAAGGCAGCTGGAAACAGTGCTTTAAATGCTGCGTTCTTTAGCTTGATATTCTGAGTGGAGTGCTGAGTCACCTGTTGTGCTGCTTGCTGTACCTGTGTGCTGGCCTGTTCTGCTGACCTGTTCTGCTGACCTGTTCTGCTAACCTGTTCCAAAAAAGGTAAACAAACAATGTGGATTTAATTAGGCAAAATTTCCAACATTGCTTGCCACCAATCAGCCGGGGGCAACTGATGTCTCCTCATTTTTACCACTACCTCATCTGCCTCTGTAAGTCTGTAAAAATTGGGAGGTTCTTCAAATAGGTGATTAATCTCATGTTCTAGGTAAAATAAATTCTCCAGCTTGTCATAAAGGGTTTGCCCAGATGGGGGCCCTGTTTCTTCTGTGGCACTGCTGGAGGCTGTGATCTGGTTTTCTACATATTTATCAACCCTTACCATATAATGTTTATAGGACAGCAGCTGTCCTGTACCGATACCAGACTTGGGAGACCTTTGTCTTGCAAAACAGCCATTTTGCCTCTGAACTCATCTATGTCTTCTTTCATCTCCTGGCACTTCCTTTCTAGTGTTTGGCTAAAGTTCCTCAGTGTAAGCACCTTTTTGGCAGTGAGGATTGCCTCCGTCCTGCTGGATATGTGCAAATCAGCCAGCTCCTCCCTAGTGCGGCTATTCAGGAAGTGGATCATCTTAGTTGCCTATTCAGGCATTATTCCCAGGATTGCCCTGGCTCTCTGAATTTCTGTATGAGCTATTTCTGCTAGCTCTACCTGCTCAAAAATGGATTGGATGGACCTCCATTGATTTTCCATGGATTTGCAAATCTTAGCCCATACAATCCTTTTTATCTCTGCTAGGGTGTTGCCCAGCATTAACTCTTTTTGTAGAGTTTTTATTTTGGCCTCCAAGGCCTTTACTTCTCTCTGTTTCTCTGCCACAGTCATTTTTGATTTGTCATAACTGGCTTCTAGTTTGGCCAGTTTCTCCTTGGTGACATTTATTTCTGAGACTTGGCCCTCCAGCTCTTTGACAACCTTCATCATTTCTTCCATGCTCAGGCTGGATTCTGCTGCTGCTGTGGCCCCCACGGTCGCTCCAGTTGCTGATGTGGCAGTGGTAGGTGCTGGAGTAGTGATAGGAGCTGTGTATTTGAGCTGGAGGGGCAGGATTTGGAGGTTTGTGGAGGTTTGATGGTGGCTGGGGAGGCAGTTTCCCCTTGTTTCTCCTGCATGGCTTTCTCATAATTCTGCCTCCATCTCCACTATTCCTCTGGTCAGAGCCAGGAGTAATTCCATAGCTTGGTCCACCTGTTTTTCTTGGGCCAGCTGTTGCTGTTCAGGTATGGATGTAGGAGGCAATTTTGCCAGCCTCCTCAATGCAGCTATGTCATCCTCCTCTTTTTCATTAAGGGCTTGACAACCCTTTGGGATCCTTTGGGTCATGCCTTTGTTCAACAATTTTGTCCTCCAAGTTTTTTATTTCTATCTGTCTTATGGAGAGGAGGACAGTCTTTCCAAATCCAGCTGTCGGTTGGTGTGCTTCAGTGATTCCTTTAGCTGATGGGCCAGCATTGCCCTATCAGCCAATGTGGCATACACAATTTCCCCGGTTTGCTTGTGCAGCTCTATTTGGTCCATGGGGTGTATGTCTTTGGCAAAGACCTCCATATTAGTTTTGTAGTAGTCAGCTGGAGTCTTTGGGTGTGGGACTCTTGGTCTAAGATGAGTAAATATCATCTTTTCGTCCTTGAAGTCAAAGGCAGCCATTAATCTCTGTTTTTTGGCTGGGGTGGTGTTGAGGAACTGCTCATATAGCTGTACTCTCAATAGCTCATTCTGAGCCTTAATCTCTATAAACCCCTCTTTGACTATGGCCGGCTTCTGTCCCTGCTGTTTGGAGGAAGATACCTCCACTGTGTGCTGTTAGGGATGTTCAGGATGGGCT
This sequence comes from Pinus taeda, assembly GCA_000404065.3. NCBI lineage: Eukaryota > Viridiplantae > Streptophyta > Pinopsida > Pinales > Pinaceae > Pinus > Pinus taeda. Next base: position 12,434 of record APFE030005958.1, read on the forward strand.
GAGCTGGTGGTTGTTTGTTGGCTTACTTGCCTTTCCCTGTTTTGGCTTCCTTCCAGCTCTTCACTTATTTCTCCTTCAGCTTCAGGGTCTGTCCTTGGCCTCTTGGCCTCTGGTTGCTGCACTGACCTTGTAGGGGGTGTTATTTCTTCTCTGTCCCTTTTCTTCCCTCTCTCACTGTTTAGAGGGGTCTGCAATACTGGGTTTTGAATTTGTTCAGTTTGCAGGGGAGGAGCCTATGTTGATTGCTGGTCCTTTGTGGCACTAGGCTGCCCTATTTCTGTTTCTTGATGCTCATCCATCTTCTCCTTTCCTT
>APFE030005971.1:619-32175 GCA_000404065.3 Pinus taeda
TGTGTGGCTTGACCAAGTATGCCCAGTAACACTCCCAATTTAACCTGTTCAATGCCTGGATCGCTTTTCCCTTTTCCTGCGCCTTCTGCTTCCATTCTGCCTCCAGTCGTAGTTTATTTGGTAGGTACCCCGGGGTGGTCTCTGTGATTAAGTTGGCCCTGTGTAAATTCTCATTTACACAGTCGATAAGAATGTTTGCTTGTGTGGCCGCTGTCTCCGCTGCTTGTTCCGCCTGCCTGATTTGATCGTCCCATTTATTAAAGAGCAATCCTTTATGACTCTCGTTTATTCTGGGTGCACTTGCTCTTTTCCCTTCCTCTTCATCCTGCCAAGCTAAGTATTTCGTCACTCGTCTGTCACTCTGATCATAGTCACTTCGCAAGTCCGCCACTTGATTGGTGATTTTATCGCTTAGCTCGCAATAGTGACTCCACTGTGATATCTTACGTCCCAACTCTTCCTGTTGCTGCAGAAGTTGCTCATTTAAGTCAATATATTATGAAAATATTTCGGCAAGCTTAGGCTCGTCTTTATGAATTTCTTGTAAAATTTGCAACTGCTTTCCTTTCTCGTCTAGACTTCTTTGATAGCTTATCTGCATCTGCTGAAAGTCTTCCTACAACTTCTCGAGCTGTTTGGACGCTTCAATAATAGCATTGGCTTGTTGTAATAGTCGTTGTAGTAGCTATATTTGATTTTCTTGTTCTTTCAACAGTTGCTGAACTTCCGATGCCTTGTCAATAGTTGCAGAAGCATATGCTCCTGCGATCTGAGACAACTTAGTGATATTTTCTGTCGGGTTATTGTTGGGGTCTTTCCATAAGACGTCCAAATGTTCAGCATCTCGTGACAGTGTATTTTCTAGTTTTATTTTCTTCCTTTGTCTCCTTACAACTGCCTTATGTTGGGGACTATAGAATACATCCAATGGGGGAATTTCTTCTACATTAAGTAGAAGCTCAGAAGGTGGAGCGATAGAAATGTGCTCCGTTTCTGTGACACTGTTGACTATGGTCGAAACCACTTCTTGCACTATCTGTGTATTGGTCACAGGTGTTCTTGGGGCTTGCCCTTCAAGATTGATCATCTCGTTGAAGGTTTCCCATTCTTTGTCTACTTCTGTTGTGACGAGTGGCGGTTTAATGACGGGAGAGGGGACGTCTCTTGGCAGTGAGGCGATAACTTGCTGTTGCGACATTGCACTTGACTGAGCTGTATCTTTAGCTGTTTCTTCGCTTTTTCCTTGGTCACTTCCAGACCCTTTAGAATGTTCAGGCACTCCTTGTGTAGTGTTAGATTTAGATTTTGAAGTGCTAGAGTTTCCACTAAGGCTGACGCTTGGATTTGGTTCCCTGGAAGGCAGTCGCAGCTTCTCTAGAGGAACATTTGCCAGCCTTCTTTCCCTGTATAACATGAATCTTTGGAGGTCATTTGGAGACAACTTAGACCGAGCTTCTCGTAAAATTTCCTGGAGTGAGCTTCTATTCTAAAACAAATCATCAAACAAATCTTTCTTTCCGACGAATACTTTTATTTTGACGTTCGTTGTGAAATCTTGGGCAACATTATTTGGGTCAAATGGCCGTGCTGGAAATTTAAATAATTGTAGACATGTCACATTCTCCACTTCGGTGAAAGCGTGTCCTACATCGAACAATGAGAAGGCCCCACAAGCTACAGGAAACTGAGGCCATATGGCCTTCTTCTTGTCTTTTAGGTCTTTGGTCAGGCCGCCTTCTGAGCAGGTTTGATAGGCAATTTCCCGAGCCAAAAGTTTATCGGGGATATATAGAGGTAGGACATGTGGAGGTACAGTGCTTCCAAACACTCTAATATAAATGAACCATTCTTCCCCGAACCATCTTGCGATGGGGATGATGTCTATCTGTGCCTCGGGTGAGCACCTCGGGGGTTCTTCATCATACATCATTCTATATAGGGGTAAGATAAGCCCATGACAAATTTGATAGAAGTGTGGGATGAACTGGGAAACCCATAACATTTTATGATAAACATGAATAGGTAATGGGTCCTGGGTAGTCCATTTCCAACCCATAGTGGGGAATTTAGACACATAACAAATAGAATCCATAATATACGCAGACAGATAGAAAGGAGGATAGACCCTTTGAGAGAAGGATCTTTTAGACCGGTAATTCATAATGGCCGTGTATAGATTATTAGAAAATATCTTGGCCCAATCCATAATATCGGCGTTTGTGGCAGCGTCTATTAGTGGTAGCCATTCAGACGAAAATTTATTGATGTTCGGCATCCCAAATAATCTGCAAAGCATGGTCGCAGCAAAACAATACGGAGAGGTGAGGGAACCAGTGCTGTACATACCATTTTTGTCCTTTTTGAGCGGCTCCTCTTTTCTGGACCAATCTTTAGTGGTCTCTGCTAGGTTTGGGTTCTCTGTTGCAAATTTCTTGACAAATTGTGCATTGTAAGTCGTCTGTGGTTCAGGAAGATGATACATAAGCTTTAAATCTTGCGCGGAAAATGATCCTATGAGCCCATATCCTTGAACCTTGAATTGTTTGTTTTTCAACTCTACGTTTTCAAGTATCCACTTGATCATATCTGTATACGGTAAAATTTTGGGCCTAGCTGCTATCCGGTGAAGAAATGAACATGCTAGCTCCTCTAAGGACGCCTCGGAAGAGTGTTGTGAGTCCGCGGTAGTATCAACCTTCATTACTCTAGGATTTTCTTCCTCCAGCAGCCTATACATGCTTTCCCATGTCGAAATCCCTGCGTCTTTGTTGCAGGCAGTGTCTGTATACAAAGGCGCCATCTCCTTAGTCTTTTCCTTCGCCTCAGAGCCTTGAGCTTTATTTTTCTTTCCCATTTGCTCCTGCGTTTGGCTTTGAATCGTCTTAGCTCTTTGTTCCTGCAGATTACGAGTGAAGTGGAAATGACTGATTAAGAAAGGTGATGGGAGAGTTTTAAATGCAACAGATATATCAAATATGCCACTTTACGTGAAGTAATTCTTTACAAAATCACGCGTCTTCATTTCATTTAATAACTGACAACTAATTCATTTACTATCATTAAAAGCGCATGATCTTGAGTCAGATTATGGTGAGTGGCTTTTCTTTGAATGGCACGCCCGAAGGATTCGTGATTAAGTGATTTATGATTTGTTTACGTAACATCGAAGATCGTGCCATCACAAATCACGCCATCGCAAATTGCACCATTGCAGATCGCACCATCACAGCGATCGCAACATCGCAGGTCGCAACATCGCAGTGATCACAACATCGCAGGTCGCAAAATTTTAATGTTTGCCAAATCATGCCAGTTCATTTCTGCGATATGCGATCTTGCGATCGGTGTTATCGCAGATCGGTAAATCTTGAAGTTTTTCCTTATGAGTATTACTTCATTGCGATGCGATGTTATGCTTAACATGAGGGTCTAGCGCATACTAATATTATAGAGGAATGGAGGCATTTCCTATCTTTTTTTGCAACGTAGTTTTAAAGATATGTCTCTCATCGTAGACTTAGGTTAAAAATATTCAAAATACCTTTCTAAGCTTACGATGGTAACCTTATTTTGAAGAAAGGAAAAACTTGCTTTTTCTTAAAAATTTAACTAAGGGTCCCCATTCATTTAGTATTTTGGACAACACTTAAATGAACAAGGGGGGGTTGTTGTTGGCCACAACAGGATGCTAATATGGCTTAAATTGGAAAATTTTCTAGGGGACCTAACTTTTTTCCTAGATCTTGAAATGAAGCAAATTTTATATCACCAAAAATCTCTCAATGAGTAGAAGAGAATGGTGACCTCAAGAATAAGAGACGTTGAAATTGTCCAAGAAGGGGAAAAAATTGTACACCACCTCCATAAGTTGACCTTATGGGTCAAGTATGTTACAAGAACATTATTAATAGCCTACAAATGGTTATTTTGATACACAGGATCTTGAGTTCTCATAGGAGTTCACTTTCCTCATGTCTATAGGTTTGCTTGATCTTTAAGCTCTTAGGGTAAGCTACAAATGTAAAGGAATAAGTTATTGGGTGAAAATATGTCCCTTGCCATCTTCTTCATGTTCTACTTGTTTGTGTGTGGGAGGATCTTGTAGCACCTTCCCTAATCTTAAACTAATCTTTTGGACACCCAGGGAGGAGGTTCGCTCAACTACCTCATTGTTATAAACTATTTGGGCCTACTAATTGTTAGGATTGGGTGTTCATTGACTAGGAAGTTGAGGCTATTTTGGAGGAGTGATACTTTGAGGAATGTTTTGTGGTTGAAGAGGAAGTGGGGCCAATAATATAGTAATTGAGGAACTGGAGGTCTCCACCCCTATAGAGGATTAGTCCATTAGGATCCTTGGTTTTGAAAAGGTTAATAAGAATATGGAGAGAGATTTTTTGGTTTGGATAGGATTGTTGAGATTATATAGTCTGTTGGGGATGATTAGGTTGATACCAAGGTTGAGGGTGTAATTATGTATTATATCCACCAAAATATGAAGAAGGGTTATAACCCATACACTTTTGGAAGGGCCTTGGTGGTAAAGGTATTTTTTGATTGATTACATATCAACTCCATGGTTCTTTATGCTCCTTAATACATATATTTTAAGCCTTGAAATGAAGTATACTTGTTGGTTGGGTGAGCTTTTTTATAAAGAGAAAATATTTATACAATATTGAGTGGACACTCATTGTGAGGCTAATTTTTTGTGCACTTACGATGAAAGATAGATAGTTCCCTTTCTAATTCCTTCTTCTTTGCATGCAAAGTATCCATCTACAAAAACAAAGTTAACAAATACCTCAACACGAGAATGTTATCCCTAAAAACCCATATTTTTGTGTAAAAGACATGAAAAACACCACCAAATTTAAAATTGGTGAAGAAACATCACACTTGTTTTTTTAAGTTAAAATTTCAACATTTCCTAACAATGGAATTAAAATACAAATATCATGACTACGAAAAAAATGAAAAACCATCCCCAAATGAAAAAATGTTGATGTAGCATCATGCTTTTTTCCTTAGGGTTAATATTCCAACATTTTTCAACCATGGCATTAAAGACCAAATATCATTACAACGAAAAAATTCAAAAACTAACACCTAAATCATAGAGTGGTTCCACCATAACAATTTTCTTTTTAATGTTGAAAATATAGCTATCCTAAGACAACTTAACCCCCTTTTCAACAAGGCATCAAAATTGCAACATTATTTTAATTATGATCTATAATATCATCACTAGTGTGATCAAAATGATTAAAAAACAACCATTTAAAAAAAATGGCAGCTTGAGCAGAAGCATGTGGGGTTGGGGTAGCACTTACCCTTAGAAGAACAATTGTAGAAAAAATTGTATGGAAATGGGGGATCATGAAAAATAATCTAGCTAGAGCTTATAATAGTTTTCAAGGTATCACTTTATCTCTCTCTTTAGCCCAGTGGTCTCATTGTCTTCAAAGATTTTATTCTCATTATAAGGCACTTGCAGTTGTGATCCCAACAAAATGATCTCAAATTGGAAGTAATACTTAATATAATTGAAGCTTTGGCTAATACTATGGAATTTTAAATATCTTAGTTCCATTTTTCAAGAATCAATAACCAAATGGTCGACTCATAGGGAAATTTGGAAATCTAACTAAGGTAAAAAGGGTCATTTTATTTCAATGAGAAACATGGAAAACATCTTATTTCTTCTTAACATGGTATCTAAGGCTTGATGGTCGATTTAAATTTTCATATAAGTACTCGAATTCTTCACTCACTCCCACTTCTCATGCAATTATGCCTCACATCTACTCCACCTCGAAAAATATGAGTTGTAGTCTCATCACGAGCAGCAAGGGTGGGATAATTCACTGTGAAATAATTCAACTAGGGTTTGGGGATAGTTCAGGATGGTGGCTCCTTCATTTGTTCGTCAATCTTATAGATGGTTGTAGTTGACTCTAGTTTGAGCTTTATTGACCATCCTCCTTTCATAATATCCATGTATAAACAACACAAGTTATCAACAGGCATGGATTTCAATAAGCAAAGGTCTACTTGTTCCACTGTCCAAGAACATGGTGATTCCTTGAGTGGAATTCGATCTAACATTGGTGAAATTGTTAAGTGGATTGAGATCGTTGAAGCATCATCAATAATTTGTGACTATGTCTATATCTTTGATCACTTGCACCTGAAGAGGCAAATTAATATTTTGGAAGTAATAGTCTTGAAATTAATGAATTCTATGTATGATATTTATCTACATCCACTCCTTGATTCCATGAGCTTCAAGCCTGGTCCTCCTCTGTCATTAATGAATAGCTTCCTAGAGAGAATTCAGAGGATCCTCAACCCTTTTTTACAACATTGTCTTTGATAATCAAGTAACAAGTTTTGGCCTAATCATAGTTTCAATTTTTTGTAATAGACTTTAGATATAGACAATCCTTTCTTTATTAATCATGGGTTTCTCTATAATATTTTTGGAAGGTCTGGGGTTATAAGAAGTGTGAATGTTTTTGTTTTTAAGACTCAGATTACCTCCATATCCATGTTGGTATTATGACTAATGTGTTTTCCTTAATGGAAACCTACTTGATAAGTTATCCTTGATGGTGATCTACTTAATAAACATGTCAACATGATGGTAACAAGATGAGTATTCAAGCCAGTACAGATGTGATAGAAAGATTGGACAAAGGAATATCAGTTGAGAGACAAAGGAATGATAAAGATGAAGTTTGAAGAAATATATGCGGGTTCTTCAAAGAAAAGTCGCGTACATACGGGTATGGAGAAGAAAATGCACGTACAATTTCTGCACCATGGTATTCTAAATACCAAGGGTCTTTACCATGGTCTTGACCCATAGTATTGAGCCTAGCAACAGATATTTGATCCCGCCAAAGAATACCATCGTCATTAATGTGGTTTTGACCTATGGTATTAGATAAGGGCTAAGTTATAAAAGGAGATGAATATCAAAGTACTTGGGTGTGAAAGTGATGAATATTTCATGAATAGTTATATTTGAAGAAAGTGTGCATGTAATGGGCTATTAATGAATTATTTGATATGAAACTAAGTACGGACCCTCGAATTTGATGAAGGATCAAATCCAATAGATCTAAAATGACTATATTGATAATGGATTGATTTGATCTGTAATATTTATGGCTGACGCGTGTTTTATTATGTATGTTGAGAGATGGGTTTGTTCTGAAGATCTAATGTGTAGCAAAGTTATAAGTAAATAATTGCATATCTGTACGCGGGTTTGATAACCTGAAATGCATGTACATACGCAGGTTTAATGCTGGTAAGTCACGTATCTATTCATATTTGTACACGGGTTTGATTCCTAAAAAACGTGTATACACGCGGAAGTGCTTTGTGGAAAGAATGTATATAAGCTAGGGGTTTTCTTGAATAAGATGTTTGATCAATCTAATCAATCTTGTTGTGTTTTTTTTTTGTCTTTCAATGAAGTCTTACTTGATGATCTGGGTTTAACAATGATGATTCAAGTTGAATTATTTGATTGAAGAATATTGATAGTTCTAACTATATGTGATTAAATATCTATGATGGTTTTGTGACTATTTCATAATGATTCAGTGGTTCAGGGTTTAACTCGGTGTTTGTTTCAGAATAACAATGATTCAGGTTCAGGTTTCAATGTTTTGAGATCTGCAAACGAGTATGACTCATGGAAATCTCGTATATATGCGGATATGCTTAAGAACAGTAGCGTATATATTTTGATATGTGGATGATCAGGGTTTGCAATGACAGAATCCGGTTTCTATGATGAACAGTATGTGGATTGGTATTCTGGTGAATGGATTTACAATGATCTAACTGCCTTGGTTGTTTGAGATTAATTTGGGTCTCAGCTGGTACAATGATTAAGTGATTTCATAGAATGATTGGTTTCAGTTTTATTATTTGATATTGGACTTAAATGATGCTAGTGGGTCCAGTCTGAAAATTTGATGAAACGTGGCCTACAAATTTGATGTTTTGTATCAAGTGGATCCAATGTGAAAAATTATGAAACTCAGTCCATGGTAGTGCAGGGGGTTGGAGCTTCCTTCCAATGGGTGCCGGAGAACGAGAGAAGGTTGTATCCTTCTGCAGATGTGTGCCTGTGTGCTAGTATAATTTTGCGCCAGTACAAGACTATAATAATTATTTCATCATGATAAAAGGAATACAAAGACGACATCAACTGTGGTTTTTTTTCCCACATTAGGTCTCCACCTCAAAATCATGGTGTTCATATGTGTTACTTATGCTTGGAAAAGGTTGGAAAGGTTCAGAGGGGGTCTAAGGAGTCCCTAACACTCTTCCAGAGAGTTTCACAAAGTTCGGCTATCAAGAAACCTCTTTTGTGAGCTTTTACAGGAAGTTTACAGGGGTTCTACAGGATGTTCAGGAATTTCTACAGGATGTTCAGAAATTTCTACAGGATGTTTGAAAATCGTTTTTTATAGGATGGATGAGTGAGGGAAGATGCATGGATGGATCTGGAGGTAGGATAGGGGTCTAAAGTAGCCTAAGGACTGGTGGATGGAGTGGTGAGAAGGTGTAGAAGGCTGACTTGGCTTGAACAAGGCTAAGGCAATGATTGAGCAAGAAGGTAGGGTTACGTGGAAAAAAGGACGGATGGGAGACGAGGAACTCAGCTAGGAGACAGAACAGGTGGCTTAGATGATGCTTTGGGTGGATGAAAGAATGGAGGAGATGCCCTGCACGGTGTACTTCGACCAAATCAACAAAGTCTTGCAAATGATCAAAACCTAAGCTAATCTAGTCTACCTATCAAAAGCATGAAGGAATAATAGCTATATTGGAGAGAAAACCATGTACATCAACTATGCAGAGAAACATTTCAAAGCTCTAAACTCATAAATAACTTTTGTAAAGGAAAACAGTACACTAAGGATTGCATGGTCAAGCAAACTAGTGTTTTTGTTGGGGCAGCACTGTTTCTTCAATTTCAGCCCCTAATCCAATAAGGATGAGGTGAAACCGAGAGTGTGGTTGTCCCTTTTCTTTGAAGCCTTTTCTGTTATTATCCTACCAAAACACCTGAAGCAATGTCATTCATAAATAGTGATCTATCCAAGCAATATAACTAAATCTACCTAACAGAAATACGTTCAAATGCATAAAGGGAAACAATGATACATAAAGGAAAAGTAACAGTACAGAAAGGAGGCCCTAGGCTCTCAGGTTGGGCCCAACCCTAAGAGCTATGGCTCTTATGAAAAACTCATATTTGATAGGAAATCAAACTGCTTCTCATTATCAAAAAATAATCATAAGAGTGATGCCAAAAATGGCTACAAAAGAAAAAAGTAGAACCGGCAGCACTGAGGTGCAAAATACACAATAGTTTGAAAAGTCCCTTACGAAGGCTGAGGCCTCAACATTTATACATCACGAGGGACCTAGCTGGCCTCCTCAATCTGTGGAACTTGGCTGTCCAAACTGTGAGTTAGACAGTCCCTTCTAAAATCTGCTTGGTTGCCTTCTAGATTCGGTTTTGGTGGTCTTTGGAGCTCGGAGTTGGGGTGAGATCCGGGAAGGGTTATTTAATGCCAAACAACCCCCCTATGAATCCTCACCTCAGGCTGGCTGTCTTTAGCCCATGATTGCTCGATTTTGCTCCAACAGTGTCAAAAAACCTAAAATAAAACACGGTTACCCCCTAGGAAAGTGACTACCCTAATTCGTACAAATGAATAAACATACTGAAAATAATGCATAAGCTATGGAAAATGAAGGATTTGAACAAGGACTGAACAAGGATAATTAGGCCAAATGAGCCCAACAAGTTATCAACAGGCATGGATTTCAATAAGCAAAGGTCTACTTGCTCCACTGTCCAAGAACATGGTGATTCCTTGAGTGGAATTCGCTCTAACATTGGTGAAATTTTTAAGTGGATTGAGATCGTTGAAGCATCATCAATAATTTGTGACTATGTCTATATCTTTGATCACTTGCACCTGAAGAGGCAAATTAATATTTTGGAAGTAATAGTATTGAAATTAATGAATTCTAGGTATGATATTTATCTACATCCACTCCTTGATTCCATGAGCTTCAAGCCTGGTCCTCCTCTGTCATTAATGAATAGCTTCCTAGAGAGAATTCGGAGGATCCTCAACCCTTTTTTACAACATTGTCTTTGATAATCAAGTAACAAGTTTTGGCATAATCATAGTTTCAATTTTTTGTAATAGACTTTAGATATAGACAATCCTTTCTTTATTAATCATGGGTTTCTCTATAATATTTTTGGAAGGTCTGGGGTTATAAGAAGTGTGAATGTTTTTGTTTTTAAGACTCAGATTACCTCCATATCCATGTTGGTATTATGACTAATGTGTTTTCCTTAATGGAAACCTACTTGATAAGTTATCCTTGATGGTGATCTACATAATAAACATGTCAACATGATGGTAACAAGATGAGTATTCAAGCCAGTACAGATGTGATAGAAAGATTGGACAAAGGAATATCAGTTGAGAGACAAAGGAATGATAAAGATGAATTTTGAAGAAATATATGCGGGTTCTTCAAAGAAAATCCACGTACATACGAGTATGGAGAAGAAAATGCACGTACAATTTCTGCACCATGGTATTCTAAATACCAAGGGTCTTTACCATGGTCTTGACCCATAGTATTGAGCCTAGCAACAGATATTTGATCCCGCCAAAGAATACCATCGTCATTAATGTGGTTTTGACCTATGGTATTAGATAAGGGCTAAGTTATAAAAGGAGATGAATATCAAAGTACTTGGGTGTGAAAGTGATGAATATTTCATGAATAGTTATATTTGAAGAAAGTGTGCATGTAATGGGCTATTAATGAATTATTTGATATGAAACTAAGTACGGACCCACGAATTTGATGAAGGATCAAATCCAATAGATCTAAAATGACTATATTGATAATGGATTGATTTGATCTGTAATATTTATGGCTGACGCGTGTTTTATTATGTATGTTGAGAGATGGGTTTGTTCTGAAGATCTAATGTGTAGCAAAGTTATAAGTAAATAATTGCATATATGTACGCGGGTTTGATAACTTGAAATGCATGTACATACGCAGGTTTAATGCTGGTAAGTCACATATCTATTCATATTTGTACACGAGTTTGATTCCTAAAAAACGTGTATACACGCGGAAGTGCTTTGTGGAAAGAATGTATATAAGCTAGGGGTTTTCTTGAATAAGATGTTTGATCAATCTAATCAATCTTGTTGTGTTTTTTTTTTGTCTTTCAATGAAGTCTTACTTGATGATCTGGGTTTAACAATGATGATTCAAGTTGAATTATTTGATTGAAGAATATTGATAGTTCTAACTATATGTGATTAAATATCTATGATGGTTTTGTGACTATTTCATAATGATTCAGTGGTTCAGGGTTTAACTCGGTGTTTGTTTCAGAATAACAATGATTCAGGTTCAGGTTTCAATGTTTTGAGATCTGCAAACGAGTATGACTCATGGAAATCTCATATATATGTGGATATTCTTAAGAACAGTAGCGTATATATTTTGATATATGGATGATCAGGGTTTGCAATGACAGAATCCGGTTTCTATGATGAACAGTATGTGGATTGGTATTCTGGTGAATGGATTTACAATGATCTAACTGCCTTGGTTGTTTGAGATTAATTTGGGTCTCAGCTGGTACAATGATTAAGTGATTTCATAGAATGGTTGGTTTCAGTTTTATTATTTGATATTGGGCTTAAATGATGCTAGTGGGTCCAGTCTGAAATTTTGATGAAACGTGGCCTACAAATTTGATGTTTTGTATCAAGTGGATCCAATGTGAAAAATTATGAAACTCAGTCCACGGTAGTGCAGGGGGTTGGAGCTTCCTTCCAATGGGTGCCGGAGAACGAGAGAAGGTTGTATCCTTCTGCAGATGTGTGCCTGTGTGCTAGTATAATTTTGCACCAGTACAAGACTATAATAATTATTTCATCATGATAAAAGGAATACAAAGACGACATCAACTATGGTTTTTTTTCCCACATTAGGTCTCCACCTCAAAATCATGGTGTTCATATGTGTTACTTATGTGTGATGCTTTATTATGTTCTTACTACATATGGTTACTGTATATATAATTCTAATGAGGTACTAACATAATGATTCAAGATAAAATTGATTGAAAAACTAATTTAATTGGATATATGCTAGTTGTCTGCATTAAAGTCGTGTACATACGCAAGTTTATTTCAGAATAGCCGCGTACAGAAATCAAAATATGAATAGTTAAATCAAGTTTTGTTAAAATACTTATCCATTTCCCTCTCAGTATTTTTCCTAACAATCCATGTATCATTAATAATAAAGCCTCACCATATGTATTACTTGTGTGGTCAAGCCACAACTTCTTATATTTAAATAACATTTTCCCAGTTTCTATTTAAAAAAAAAAAAGGGGGAAAAAAAACAAAACAAAACAAAACAAAAATTTAAAATTTTTTAAAGGAAAATGAAATTTAATATTAAAAAAACACATTTTTCTTAAAAAAATATTCAAAAAAAAAGCTAAGCAATTTATTAAAAAAAGTCACCAAAAAAAAAAATCCTAAAATTAAAAAGATTGAAAAAATCAAAAAATTACACACACACACATATATATATATATCTTCCATTGTGGGGTTCAGGGGTGGTTGGTGTCGTTATTGGTGAGCCTTGTAAATACGGAGGGAGGCGAGGTCATTGGGGGCAAAAGGACATTGTCGCACTGTGGAGGAAGCATGGTAGCTAAGGGCCTGCATCTCATGGAGGGGGTCGAGTTGGACATGGGAGGCTTTGAATTGGCCTTGCAGGAACTATACTGCAAAGGACTAGGGGTTGGAGGTCTTGCAGGATATCTTTGTGTTATTTTAGTGGAAGTGGTGGCCTCAACAAGTTTGGGTCTATCCAATTATGTACAGATAACATGGAAGGGCATGAAGAGGAATGGGGCCAAGGGGGCAGAGGGCTGAGTATAAAGGGGAGGATGCAAAATTAGGGGAGGAAGGAAGGATAGAAGCGGAGATAGGGAAGGAGGTGGCCCATAATCCAGCCCCCTCTCCCAACTAAGTTGATCTTCCTCCACTTTTTGACACCTTAGCAAATAAGTTGTGGCACGCCACCCTTCTTCTGGAGAAGTTGGGACATGGTAGACATGATGATAGCAACGCGATCATCGATTTTATGAATGATTTGCAACATAACCAATGGCACATGCAAGATTGGTTGGATTCACTACAGCAGGGACAAAAGAGAATCGATGAGAAAATGGAGTGTATGGAGGGGATTTTGACCCATATGGAATTTCACATCCATGGTGATAAAAACCCTCCAAATTCACCTAGTAATGGCCCAGACAATTTAGATTTGGTAAATTCTCATGTTCCTTGATGTCTATGGGTTGTATCTTCATCCTAGGAGTATTTTGGGCCTTCTGGTCTTTCCATTTTTTGGTTCTCAATAGTCTGTGACATTTTGTAATTAGTTTTTGTGTTACTCTCATGGCTAAAAAGCTAGTAGGAGTGGGTGGAAGAATTGGGAAAATTGAGTAGATATGTTGCAATATTTTGATGAATTACAATAAACTTTTTGACCAACTATATATATATATATATACACAAAACAAAAAACTTAAATAATTATAATAATAATAAATAACAAGCAAACATCATCATCTTTTAAACAATCATGGCAAGGGAGAGTTAGGGCAATGCTCCAAAGTGGTCGCGTAGAAGGAGCCAATATAAAAAGATAAAACTTTATAACACGAAATCTATAAAGAAACAATTTAATGCAAACCCTCCTTCGAGCGCAAAAAAATGTTGATGGCCAAAAATGACCTCATCAACATTAAGGAAGGCCACCCAATTAGAGTTCCAAACTAGACTATTATCCATTTTTGTAATGCTCCAACTAGTTCAATTGGGTCCATTACCCCCTCTCTCTCCCTATTGGCTTATGGTTTGTCTATTATTTATGAATAGAAAGAGAAATCAGATCTACCTTCTTGTTGTGCACATGCAAGTGATGAGCCTCGGTATTGCAACAAGAATGTTGTAACTCCCAAGGCTACCAACTTTAATTATCAACCCAGGGTTTGTACAAACTTAAGATGTATCAGCACTATGTGTGCATCATAAAATGTGTCATTTCTTTTTTGTCATGATGTAATGGAGTGCATGTATTGAAATCAAATCCTAAACTAATTACAGAAAATGAAATGCTTGAAATGGAAACCTTAACCTATTGCAAGAAAGAAAGTACAAGGAAAGAAACCTATTCTAATTACATAAACTAAAGATCATGAACTAAATTTCAACCATTACATTTCAAATAGTTTAGATCCATTAATAGAGTTCATTGGATGTGGCAATCAAGAAAAACGTCATTGTATTATCCAATTCATAAATTTGTCCATTAACCCAAATCCTTGAAATGTTTTTCATGGGTAAAGAGGCAAGTCTTAAGTGGTCTTTAGTCTTCCCTAATCATTAATTTAGAGCCTAGTGGTATTTATTCAACCCTAAGGGACAATAACCAAGCTTCTTGAATGAATTTGGGCAAGTATATGCATGTTGGAAGGCTACTACAAGTTTTTATGTAATACTACTACAGGAAACAACAGATTTGCTATAGGGAGTTATAATTCATCGAATGACAAACCAAATCAAATACAAATTTGGTTATTGACTAGGATGTCTTAGGTCTCCATTCCAAGTGGAATCACTCAAAAGACCTCTGTTAACCCATGCTAAAAAATGGCAGAAAATTACTAGTCTAAAATCTAGAAATTCGAGAACTAGTGAGCAAGTAAATCTATCAAATGCCTAACCTAATAAAGTGCAAGTGCAATGGGGTAATTTTTTTCATTAACTAGAATGTTTTTTCAAGTCTAATTCAAGTGGAATCAAGTCAATTGAATCTTGTTAGCATGCTTTAAAAAATAGCATAAATTTATTTTTATTTGCTATAAAAGACTTCCAGAAATCTAGATTTGGAAATAAGCAAACTAATCCAAGTAGCTCAATGATTACAATGACCTTCCAAACATTTTCCAAGGATGAAATGATTCTTGTGATCCTGTAAAATAATTTATATCAACCATTTAACCCAATCCTACAACAACAAATCATTAGTACTAAATGCAGAAATAGAAAGAAATAAGAACAAGAGATGCATGTGAATAAGAAGTGAAAATAAGAAAAGAAAATGATAAAAAATCACTCTGAGGCTCCTATGATGGCCAAGCCCAATGAAACTTAGATTCCTATGAAGAAGACCAAGGTTTATAATTTTAACATGACACCAATCTTCATTATTTCCATCAATACAATTACATCCCTGCAATAAATGACAATGGAGCTGCAAAAATACGAGTTCTATCCACAAGAAGACTAATAAAAATCCACCCCTAGAGGCAAGTTTGACTTGGTACTTATACAAAATAATTAGGAATCACTCCCCATGAAAGGAGGAAGCTTTCTCCACCAAAATCCCTTGATTAGTGGATCTGGTTCCCAATACTAAGAATCTGCATTAAATGGGAGAGAACACATTCCTAGATTTTCTCAATCATTGGAGCTCCACAATCTGTCATAATTTCATAATATATTATTGATTTATTATTTAATATTGATCCTCCTGTAGTAGGGAGAAAGTCCCTAAATTATCTTATCCTCCAAATCTTCATAATCTGCCCAATATTCTCACAATATTTCACAAAAATAAATAATATTAGGCACAAATATGCAATTATCCATAAACCTTCCTAATGAACATATTAAAGTTAAAAATACATTATCTAATGTAAAAATGGAGGTTTAATGTGTTGAAGGATGCTTAGATGGGCCTTAATTTATGTCTAATTTAGAGTCCCATCATACCCCCCAGCTGAAAGTGTTGCTCATCCTTTGAGCAACTTAGTGACCTCATTGTGCCTCATTCATGACCCTGGTGGCCTCTCTCTTATGCATTCCTCAATCCTTTCTCTTAAGAATCTTGGTTGTAAGTTCTGCAAGGACAAGCCCAAAAATGTAGTTGTTCTTTTCATGATTGTATAATAGTACTTCAAGTAAAAAACATAACTTTCCTCTTTGCAAGTGAACTATGTTCGCTTGTAGATCCATTTCATTCATATCCTCTCTTTTGAAACCTTCATTCCATTTTCACTCATTTTTCCAAAATTATTTGCGCATAGAAAAAATCATAGTGTTTCTTGAGACCATTACCCTGCCTTCTTCCCCTTATTCAAGATGGGTTCTTGAATATTTTTCATTTTGGAAAGGTCTTCCACATCCTTTTCCAACCTTCTGCTACCTTGTTCCACCATTTGGACACCTTTGAAACCTTAAAAACACCTTTAGATGATAACTAGGACATCCTGTAGTAATTTTTGTAAAAACTACAGGAAACCATTTAGCAGTTTATGTAGTACTACAGGAAACCCTGTTTAAACCTATTTTGAGAAAAAATGATAGTTTGAGCCTAGGGTAGGCCCTCAACTTGACTTTCATGCCTTTCTCCCATTTTTATAATATCTTTCAGGCCTTGGACAAAATCTAGAATGAGATTAGAGACCTCTTGGAAAGACTCTCTTCATCACTGCAGTTTGAGTTATGTTTTGATAGTGAATGCCTTATTTCTTTTTGTTTCCTTCTTCTTCTCTTTTATGGCCTAGATGATTGCCTAATGGCCTTGGAGTTCTCTATTTTGATTAGGTCTCTCTTAGGCACTGCCATTTTGGGTTTTAGCACAAATTTTTTCCTTCTTCCTTCTTGTAACAACATTTTGTCTTCTTATAGCAGTCATTCCCTTCCTTTAGGGTCTTCTAACTGTATGGGAGTGATGAGAAATGATGTAGAGGGGTTGGAGGATTATGCTAGGGCTCAAAGGGAGTAGTGTAGGTTTGTGAAAATGGAAAGGATGCTCTATGTAGGGTTTGTTCTTGAAAAATATTAATTTTTTTCTTATGAAATGGGATGGGTGAATGATGGATAGACAATGGATATGAAGTGGATGGATGGCTTGGAGTGTTGTGGGGACTTGGCCTTTGTAGAAATTTCTTCTTTTAACTGTTGTCTCCATTCATCAAAATCATCGCCTTCCTAATTTGGCTTTTCCACATTGCATGAGTGAAGAAGTGAGCTGCAATTAACTAGTTGAAGGTGACCGAGACTTTTGACCCATCCTTAGCTTATAAAACCTCATCTCTCAATCATTGACAACAAATTTCTAACTATAATATGTTCAAGAGAAGAGGTCAAGAATATTGCATACCTGTACCTACCTTATGGTTGTTGGAGAGACATGCATCCTGCTGTTGAATTGATGATTGATCCATGGTCCTATGGAGGTGATAATTTCCTTTGTTTGCTTCTATATAGGTCTTCATAACTTGGTGATTCTAAACCTTTGTCTTCCAGTTACCATGAGCAAGCTATCCTAGTCAAATTCGGCCTTCTTGGAGTGATGGGCTTGTCCATTGGTGATGTTCATCTTCCCTATACCTTATTTCACCATTAGACACCTTTCCCACACTTCATTCTACCTTTCATACCATCTCTTAAGCTTTCGACCTGTTTCCTGTAGTAAAACAGAGCATCTTGTAGTAGAACTAAGACATCTTGTAGTAGTACTATAGGAAACAGCAGATTTGTCTTGTTTTGCCCATATCTCCCAAACGGTAGAATGGATTGATCTGTAATTTTTTGAGCATGTTTTCATCATCCTTATGCACCTCCAAATAAAAAAAATTGGCCAATGGATGCACGAATGTCAAGAAAAAATAAAAATGGTTGAATTTAATGGAGGTTGATTTATTGGAAACCGTGCACTAGAATTTTTTGAAATTTCTTGGGCATCTTACCATCATCCATATGCATCTCCCTGTGAAAGTTTTTTTTAAATGGATTCATGAATACCTAGAAAATTAAAAAATGGTTGTAGGTGATAGAGGTCGATTTCTCAAAAATTGTGCACTAGAATTTGATAAAATCGCTTGAGCATGTTACCTCCATACATATTCAACTCCACATAAAATAGCTTGGCAAACGGATGCATGGTTTTCAATATAGGACAAAAATAAATTTCTTCTCTATGTATTTTTGTTTCCTGTAGTAAAACAGAGCATTCCTATAGTATTTCAGGACGGCAAGGAAAATAAGTGGTAAAAGCTTGGAAATGATGAGTGGATGGTGGAAATATATGAGGGTGATGGATTTGCATGGCCTTGGTCCTTCTGGAGCATCTAAGCAAAGGAGGAGAAAGTCTAAGTTTTACTTCCTTTGACTAGAAATTTGACCATTTTTTCTTTTATTTGGTGCCAACTTGTTTTTGTTGCTTGCAGATGTTGGAGAGCACCTACATTCATCAGAGAGATACATGGAGCGAAGATTTTTTATTTTTTCCTTTTTTATTCTAGGCCTACTAACCACCTCAATGAGGTTTTCAACTCGTATGTCTAACTAGGCACCTCAAAGAAGGTTTTCACCTAAGATCTTTTTTCTTCTTTTTTCCCAACCCATCGACCGCCTCATGGAGGTTTTCAATCAATGAGGACAATCTCAGGTGCCTCAAAGGAGGTTTTCACTTGAGATTTTTATTATTTTCTCTTATTTTTCAATTTTTATTTCTTTTCCTATCCTACTCTACTTGGAAAACAAATCCATTTTCAAGTGTAGGAATGCTTCCAATGAAGCCAAGTGCACATCAAAATGACAAATAAACTGATGTGTAGGCTTGAAATGTATTCTTTGACATGTACCTAGATGTTATAGACCGAATGCTTTGACATTGATGATATCAATCACAGTTGAAGAAGAGAGTGTTGTTGCAACTTAGTGACTTCCTAGAACCATATTCAATATAGTTGTGATGCCCCTTGTCCACTTGCTCAGTTGGATCATCTTGGATGTCTTCTTCTTCCATGACCTTCAAATCATTCTCTTTTTACCTGTTGATCTCTTAAACACATGGAGGATTTGATGGTAACCATGAGGGAACATTCTCAATCTCTGATTTTATTGTCTTCTCTTCATCAAATGCAGCCCATGATCCTTTGGTATTCTCATTTGAATCTTCTTCTTCTGGGTGTGGTCCTTCAATGATATCAAGAGAATCTCTTTTTTACAATACTCTTCTTGAGCTGAGATGAATACCATTGATATCAAGAGGATATATTTGGACGTGGTGTACCTCAGCATTGTAAGTGGGTTGAGCTACTTCAATGTGTGGGTTTGGAAATGGTGGTAAAAGTAGTTGAGTGGGAGTAGATATTTGAGATGGATGTGGTTGGGGTTGTGGTGGAGGTGGAGGTGGATGGTAGGGATAACATGGAGTTGGATATGGAGGATATCGAGGAAAATATTAAGGATATTGTGGATGGATATCATAAGTTCCTTGCCAACCTTGTTGTCAAGATTGGTTTTGGGGTTGATATGGTCAATGTTTCCAAGGAAAGGGTGTGGTCCAATTAATTTGAGATGGATATGCGTAACCTTGAAATTATGAATTAGGCTCTTGAACCATACTAGGTTGACTAGGCTGCCATGGTCCTCTTGGAGCTACAAAACATAGATGCCTTGGCAATTGACTTGCTCCATTGTCCTCTTGGTAAGATTGCTTCAACCTTGGTAATGAGGGGCAATATCTATCATCTATGTGATTTTGCATGGACAACACAAATATCAACATCTTCGTTTTTCTCATTTTGTATTCTTAACATTTCTACTTGTTCACTTAGATTGCTAAGAATTTCTATTTTAAAGTTATCAAGCAAATTTCCAAGTTCAGCTTGACTTACCGATCTTGATGTTGATTGACTTACTTTTGCCCTTCCTCTTGATATGTGTTTTCATGTTTCACAAATTTCTTCAAATGATAATTGGTATACATCACCTCTACTCATGAGATCAAAGAGAGCAATCCACTCATCCCTAATTGTTCTAAGTAAGAGGGTTTTTAGTGTGTCGGATCCTAAATGATGTAGTTTTGTCCTCTTAACATTATACATGAATCTCCCTATTATATCTTCTAGACTCTCATCTTCTTTTTGATTCGTTCTAAAGATTTCTTCTTTAAGATCATGGTCTTTATATTTCTCTAGAAATAACTTTTGCATACCATTCCATGATCTTATTGAAATAGTCCCTAAACTCATGAACCATTTAAGAGCTCTATCCATCAATGTTGTTAGAAAAAATATCAATTATTGAGTGTTTAGTAAGTAACCATAAGATCTACAAATATTTTCAAATTCAAAGAGAAAGGTTTCTGGATCCTCTGACCTTAGACCTTGAAATTTTGGAAGAAAAGATGGAGGGATGTTCTTCATGTGCATGCTACCATCAATATCTTGAATGGGAAATCCGAGAGGATTTTCCTCATTGTCATCATCTCCATCCATTTCTTCTACATTCTTTGACATCTCTTCTACCTACAACAGTGGATGGTGATGTGGATCTTACTATACTACATGATCAAATGGGGGGGTGGGTTGGTGTTGGAGATTTTTTTTTTGTTTTTATGATTGAATGAAAACAATAATGCAATGCACTTTTCTGTTTTTGAAATGAAATATGCATAATGCAAATAATTTTTGTTTTTTCAAAAAGTAAAAAGAAATGAATCAACTAGGTAAGAAAACAATGCATACTTTGACAACTCCCAGGCAATAGCATCAAAAAGTGATGAGCCTTGGTATTGCAACAAGAATGATGCAACTCCTAAGGCTACCAACTTTAATTATCAACCTAGGGTTCGTACAAACTTAATAGGTGTTGACACTGTATGTGCAGCATACAATGTGTATTTCCTTTGTTGTCATGATGTAATGGAGTGCATGTACTAAAATCATATCCTAAACTAATTGCAAAAAATGAAATACTCGAAATGGAAACCTTAACCTATTGCAAGAAAGAGAGTACAAGGAAAGAAACCTATTCTAATTTTATAGAGTAAATATCATGAACTAAATTTCAACCATTACATTTCAAAGAGTTTAGATCCATTAATAGAGTTCATTGGATGTGGTAATCAAGAAAATCATCATTGTATTATCCAATTCATAAATTTGTCCATTAACCCAACTCGTTAAAATGTTTTGCATAGGTAAAGAAGCAAGTCCTAAGTGGTCTTTAGTCTTTCCTAATCATTGATTTAAAGCCTAGGGATCTTGATTCGACCCTAAGGGAAAATAAC
This sequence comes from Pinus taeda, assembly GCA_000404065.3. NCBI lineage: Eukaryota > Viridiplantae > Streptophyta > Pinopsida > Pinales > Pinaceae > Pinus > Pinus taeda. Next base: position 21,884 of record APFE030005971.1, read on the forward strand.
CAAGCTTCTTGAATGAATCTGGGCAAGTATATGCAAGTTCGAAGGCTACTACAGGGTTTCTTGTAGTACTACTACAAGAAACAACAAATTTTCTATAGGGAGATATAATTCATCAAATGACCAACCAAATAAAATCCAAATTGGATGGAAAAAAAAAAAAAAAATTATTGACTAGGATGTCTTAGGTCTCCATTCCAAGTTGAATCACTCAAAAATACCTATGTTAATCCATGCTAAAAAATGGCAGAAAATTACTAGTCTAAAATCCAGAAATTCAAGAACTAGTGAGCTAGTAAATCTATCAAATGCCTAACCTAAATAGGTGCAAATGAAATGGGGTAATTTTTATCATTAACTATAATTTTTTTGTGATCTAATGCAAGTTGAATCAACTTGATTGAAGCTCGTTAGCATGATCTAAAAAATAGCAAAAATTTACTGTTATTTGCCACAAAAGACTTTCAGAAATCTAGATTTGGAAATAAGCAAACTAATCCAAGTAGCTCAATGATTAAAATGACTTTCCAAATATTTTCCAAGGATGAAATGATTCTTATAATCCTGCAAAATAATTTATATCAACCATTTCACCCAATCCTACAACAAAAAATCATTAATACTAAATGCAAAAATAGAAAGAAATAAGAACAAGAGATGCATGTGAATAAGAAGTGAAAAGAAGAAAATCAAATGACATAAAAGGACTCTGAGGCTCCTGGGATGGCCAAGCCCAAGGAAACTTAGAGTCCTATGAAAGAGACCAAGTTTTAGAAACTGAACATGACATGAATCTTCATTATATTTATCAATACAATTACATTCCTGCAAGAAATGACAATGAAGCTGCAAAAATACGAGTTCTCTCCACAAGAAGACTAATAAAAATCCACCCCTAGAAGTAAATTCAACTTGGTACTTATACAAAATGATTATGAATCATTTCCCATGAAAAGAGGAAGCTTTCCCCACTAAAATCCTTTGATTAGTGGATCCAGTTCCCAATACTAGGAATCTGCATTAAATGGCAAAGAACACATTCCTAGATTTTCTCAATCATTAGAGTTCCACAATCTATCATAATTACATAATATTATGTTGGTTCTTTATTTAATATTGATCCTCCTTTAGTATGGAGCAAGTCCCTAAATTATTTCCTCCTCCAAATCTTCATAATCTGCCCAATATTCTCACAATATTCCACAAAAATAAATAATATTAGGCTCAAATATGCAATTATCCATAAACTTTCCTAATGAACATATTAAAGTTAAAATTATATTATCTAATTCAAAAAGAGAGGTTTAATGTGTTGAAGGATGGTCAAATGGGCCTTAATTTATGTCTAATTTAGAGGCATGGGCCTTAATTTATGTCTAATTTAGAGGTCCATTAGCAAGCAAACAAATCCATAAGATTACTTGAGGGCTCAGCTTAGCCACACCTAAAGTTTGACCTTACATAAGGGGACTTCTAGATTGTAGACTTAAATGCAGATCTATTCTACAATGCAAGTGATAAAAATAAATTCTAGATCTATCTCGATTAAGAAGATATAGACCTATCCTAACCGAGAGCATAATAACTAAATAATTGAGGATTTTAACATGCCCCATTTATGATTAATATTTGGCTAATGATATAGTTTTACTAGCTGATATTATAATTACCAAAATATGTTATGTTAAAAGATCTTAACAACAATGAACGATTAAACGATTAACTATTAAAACTATGAAAAAGTTCTCATAATTTCAATAGTTATTATAATGATTTTAGATGGACGATTTTTGAGCAAATAGTTACTCATAAATCTGATTTAAATACGTGGGCAAAGAGAAAATTAACAATAGGTCTATGAGACTAATGAATTAGATAGCTAATTCAAAATATATTCATCTTCACATCAAACAAGAATGCACAATATGAGAAACTTTTCACAGATTTTCTATTAAATAAATAAAATTTGCATTATAAACAAAAGCATTCATATACAATTTAATGAAACCTAATCTCTTGCTTTGTTCTTTGAATTGATCTCCAACAATCTTTCACAAATTATACACTTTGCCACTAAAAGAAAGAATTGCAATAGTGCAAACTCTGCTTCCAATACAAAGTTTAGATTTGAAAAGAGAAATCCCCATTAACCCATATCTGAGTTTTTCTCTTACTTATACAGCTGAAAATTCCTTACAAAAGTACTTCAGAATCCCCTAGATGCAGAGAAGGGGAACCCATTCCTCATTCTCAAAACTACTATTAATAATTTACAACAATTACCCAAAAAGGGAGAGTTGTTTGGAAGTGGTTCGGATCTATTTGATTTGGAGTTGTAAATCCTCTTCTTCTTCTTTGTTGGTGAAATAGCATTGCTCCAAATATTTTTTTCCTCATTTCCTCCTCTGCTCTCCAGCGAAAAACCAATCAAAAAATAAATTAAATTGCACACTAAAATCAAAATTAAAAATATGGGAAAAACCAACTCTCCAATCAAAATCAAATTAATTAAATAAATTAAAGGAAAATTGTGTTCTTGTTAATCATTGTTAAATATTCTATGGCTGAAAGGATTTGTCATGAAACCAATTTTGCAACAACAAAAGTTTGGGTAGATAAAATTGTCTCAACAAATTTTCCTAGATTGATTTTTTTTTACAATTTAGTAACATTATTTTCTGCTAAATTTTTGGCATATTAAATGTTAAGATTTGGTTGAGTTAATGCTACCATATAATTGTCCTCAATTCTAACTTTCCAATAAGTCATCCTAAGCCTAATTTGGTCAAGTAAACCTCAAGATAGATCTCTTTAAAGTTGAAGTATCAAAACTATCAACATTTAAAAATTCATACCCAAACAAAAATATATATATTTTTAATTAAAAATACTAATTAAATACTAAATTTGATTAATTAAAATTAACAAATTATTACTTACAATTATTAATGTACAAAATAAATAATTATATTAGATTAAAATAATATGTACAAATTCTGATTATAAATTAATTAATTTAAAATGTATTAATTAAATTACAAATTAATTAAAATTATTAAAAAACAAATTTAAAAATAAATAAAGTGGATTGGTGGCCTTCGGCTCACGTGAAGCATTGAGTAGTGGATATGGGAGGCATAAGAGATAAGGAAGGGAGGTATAAGGAGTGGTGGTGAAGAGTGATCTCGGGAGATAGAAGGGAGTTATAAGGAGGAGTTATGAGATCCTGAGGATTTTAGGAGCCGGGGAGTGGAGGAGTAACGAGGAAGGAGTTCAAAGTAAATTTTGCTTTAGGCTGAAAGAAGGCAAAATTCAGGGTAACCACAAACCACGCTCAGTCTGGTAGCTAGCCCTACCAGAACAGGAGAGGGCTCTCTCCGTGTCACGCTCAGTGAATAAATAAACAATATGGTCTGAGATGACTTACAATGAATATTGATTTTAGGTTAGGTAAATAAATATGAAAGAAGTATTTTGATAAATGACTGAGTTTTCTGGGATGTATGGGACCAAAGAACAGCATGAGCAAAGAATTCAACACAAAGGCACAGATTACTTCGTGAGGCAAGACAGGCAGAAAGTCTAGCAATTAAATTTGGAATAATGTGAAATGGAAAGATTGTTTAAGAGGGTGAAAAGGGCATAAATACATGAATCCTTTTCAATAGAAGAAGAACACAGAACGTGAAAACTTTCCCAAAGGCAGAGCAATAAACATGAATTCTACCTTTTCTTACTTAGAAACTTTCACTGGAAATGAATATGAATGAACAGTGAAACATAACGAAATACATATGAAACAAAAAGAAAATACATTTGCTAAACTCACACCACAAGAATCTCATGAACTAGAGCCGCAACCTTTCATTAATTCTCTATCAAAATGCACAATGAGTAACTGAGTTTCTCTCCCACTATTTCCCAGAAATTCCAACCAACCCTTTGCAAATGGTTTTTCATACAATAAATAGACTTTTGCAGTGGTATGATCCGGATTGTCCACAGTCTTTTGTTCATTGTGTCGACGTTTCAAACACCAAAGGGGGTCCATCATCAGGACAAATCAGAAAGATAGAAAATGAATGAAAGATTATTGAGAGAAGGAGACATGAACCTGGATATAAATAAACCAAGTCCAGGTTCATGTCTCCTTCTCTCAATAATCTTTCATTCATTTTCTATCTTTCTGATTTGTCCTGATGATGGACCCCCTTTGGGGTTTGAAACGTCGACACAACGAACAAAAGACTGTGGACAATCTGGATCATACCACTGCAAAAAACTTCCACAGAAGCCTAAAATCTAAATAGACTTTGCCATCGAGAAATGGATCGACCCAAAGTTGGGGAGTTTTTTAAATCATTACAAAATGGAAATGAAAAGCCAACCATTAGTGACAGGTGCAGCATTACAAAAATAACAAAACCGTAAAGTAGATTTTTTGGGTGACTGCTCGCCTTCCTTTTGCCACTTGGATAGAAGCCAACCTTTAATGAAAATTCTTTTTAAGCTTTGCCTTAGGTGCTGGGAAAAATGTATTGTAAATGAACGGGCCCTCTTGGATAAAATCGCAAATCGAAATTTCGCAGAGTGGAAGTGATTTTGGCCTTTGGGTCTCTGTGTGTCACGCCCAAAACTGTATGCGTCGCACCACTTTGGAGGTTGTTTTGAGGTACTTTCTGAAGTCAAAATTGTGCCCAAGTGTGCTTGTTGGAAATCCCTACTTGTCTACTTTCCAACTCAAGTGGAATTTTTGAATTTGGTGCTCATTTGCCCCTCCAAAACTTCAATCTCCCAATACTGCTTCCTGTGTGTCAAAATAGGGGCAGAGAGGTCCTTTTTTGAGTGTTTTTGACCTCCTGAGAACTCAAAACTTGCCCAAACTTCTTGGCCATGCACCAGTAGTCATGATTTTTCATGCCGAATCCAAAAATATAATTTTTTTGAAATTTAGAGCTTCCCAGCGTAAGCACGCGCCACGTGGCGTGGTGCACAGGGAGAAAAACCCTGTTTTTGTACCAAAATTTATCAAAAGACCAAAAATGCCCAAAATTTTTTGAAATTTGGGCTGGAGCTTCTCTATGAAGTGTCATGATGGGCCAAAGAGGCTTCAACCAAGATTCAGAGCCGATATTGCTCTTTTTGCCTCTTTTGTATTTTTGTTGCCTTCCTCAATTTCGCCTTCAAATTCCTTATCCGAGCCTTGGAACTCATGTTACGTGCCCTGTAGTGATAAACCATATGCCTCAATAATGTTTTGTCCTTTTCAGCCTTTTCTAGCAGTCTCTCAAGGTGGATGTTGATCTGCTCGAGCCAAGACTCTCGGTCATTATTAATCTCTTGCTCTAATGGAGTGAGCTCAATCCTCCTCTATTGGGCAAATCAGCGATTCTCGCGGATGTTTTGCAGCTCCATGATCTCATGCTGGTCTTCGAGCTATTTATTCCTCTGCTCCAAGTATCTGATAATCCACTTAGCCCTCTCCAATTGAGAGACAAGGCTTTGATCTTTGTTTGCTGCTCCTGGATGATCCTTCTAAGTTTGGCACTCTCCACATCTGTATCATCATCATGAATGAGAATGAAGTCGGTCTCTCATTCCCCTGATGGCCCCTCGTCATGCATTGGCTCCTTGCCTCTATCCTGTACCTGCATTACTGATGTCGGAAGCAAGGCCCCTTCCACCTCGGGTGGAGATAACACTCACTTTGCTGCTGCAAACAAATGTCTAACGCCCCTCTCATATGTGGTGAATATCGGCACACTAGCGGTCTCATGGCGCTCATACTGATGAGAAGGACCACCTATATCATGTTCAACCTCTGATAATCCCTATGCAGTGCTGAAGAGGTCACGGCAGATGAAATCATCCCAAGTAATGCCCTATAATCCAAGCTGATGAACCACCAAAATCTTAATAAGAGCAAAATGATAAACATTGTTAAGTTGTTGCTGAGGGGTTTTGTGCTGCATAAAGGTGTTCATCCTCTCTATGTTTCGGCAAATGAAATATGGGATGTTCATCATCCGTACCCTGGTAAAATGCATGAGTAACCTGATGTGATAAGCATATAAATGAGATAACCTTCCCTCACAGCTGAAATATTTCATGATTAACTTCATTAGAGGAGCATATTCATCTTTCAGATATCGGAATGGAAAGACTCTTTTGAGCTGCCTCAAGAAACCGTCTTTAATGTATGGCTCATAATGCTACCGATCAATCTTCTATTTCTTATTCCATGGTTCTCCAAAGTTCGGTATGTCGGTTGCTAATGAGACAGATTCAGGTCTAAGTGTGAATGTGACACCGGCTAAGATAGCGTGATCTCCATGTAAGTGAAGCACAAAAAGACGAGCCAACTCATGATGAAATCGAACACTAGCCACCTTTTGACAAAACTCAAGCATGACAGATGCTGGAAACATGACATAGCAACAGGGCAAGCCTGCAATTCTGTAAGGGTGGTTGGTTCTTCCCTAACATGTCTGCCACTTTTATGGGGTCTCCGAGGAGCCTGTTCTTCCAAGGACGAGTCACTTTGGGTTTCCATTTCATAATCCGATGAATGCTCAGATGCCATGACTGTTGTACCAAATTCCTTGAAGAAAAGATGCCGTTGTATATGGATTGTGCTTGGACTGCCCTTTAATGATGTGTGAAACTCTGTGTTGTAATGCAATATAATTGAATTCTGCTACCAAGGGGAACAATGCAACAAAGGGACTGTTAGGAAGGGGAATAATATGAAGGGATTAGGGATTATGGGGAGAAATTTTGTTTAGGGACATGTAGGAGGGTTTGGGAATTTATATAAGGTATGAATTTGGGGTTTTACATTTGACAAATGAGTGGAGGGGATAGGGAATAGGGGTTTAATAATGTTTTAGGGTAGGGAAAAATGGGAAAAATGGAATAGGGTAGAAAGGAAAAATGAAATGGAGGAGGAACCTTGGCATCAACACAACGAATTCGAAACTCTAACAGCAATGGTTTTGATGACTTTAAGTTGTTGGGTTTAAGAGTTTTTATTACAACCATAAGCAGCCATAAACCATCATCATACTAACACAAAAATGGATGAGCAACTGAGATGTCGACCCTACCTGGCAAGTTCAAGGGCTTCAAAGGCAATTTGTTGCAATTTGGAGCAAAATCGGGCCTTATGTGTATGCGCCGCACAGCATACCCAGTGTGCCGCGCCGTTTGAGTGCATCACACCCATGTTGTTTAACACTGTGTGGTCATGCCCAGTGCGTCGCGCTCCCTCAGTGCACCGCACCACTCTGCCTGTGCGCCACACCTGTCAAGACACCTCCAACTTCACCCAAAACGCGCGCTAGCTCTCACAATCACTTTGAAATGCTTCTCTTTGACCTTGGTGTGCAAAATGACCTTGAGTCTTATGAGAAATCTATATAAAGACATTGGAGTCATGGTTTTGATTTTTTTTCTTCAAAACCCACTTTGGCAATGTTTTGTTTTGGCACTTTTTCCATGATTTAATGCAACTATGTATTTCACTTTTCCTTTTTAGATTTTTAACTAAAATAATGAAATTTTTGGCACTTTTTTGCAGGGGTAGCTGACGTGGCATTTGGCAAAGGAAACCATGACTGCGCCTGAAGAGATCAACTGAAAACTTTTGAAAATTATTACAAATGACACACTGTTGACTTTTCTTCAAAACAGAGTTTTGAAGAACAGTCGTAATCTGTCAACATGATGATGAAAATCTTTAAATCACAACTTTTTAAGGGCCTCCCTCTAGCCTGCATGGCTTTCTTAGACATGGTTGAAGACCAAATTGACTAATCTCTAGACCTAATGACTGGAATGACTCTTGTCCATTAAAAGATCAAACGTTGACTATCATGGACTTTAATAAACATTGATTAGAAGACCTAAGCTAGCAGGTGCCAGACATGAGGGGTAAGGGGTAATGACTGACAAGACCCTTCCTTCAGATTATGGCATGACCCTAGCGAAATGCAGTTGAGTGGATGGAGCGAGACACCAAAAAATGAAATTCAGAAAGAGTTTTGATCTCTGACGGAGGACTGACAAGACTGACTCTAACATTGGCTCCAATGGGGGATGGTATCTCCTTGGAGGTGCCAAGAATAGCAGATCTCTGGAAGAGCTAGACAGTGCCTTTGTCCATTGGGCTATGGAGTCATTATTTCAACAAACAACAGAAGACTCTGACTCATTTACGAAACCAAAATGACCGAAAAAAATGACTCAAATTTGATCTTGAAATGACTTGAAGACTGACTTGACAAACTCTAACCAAATTGAAATAAAATGGTATTTACAATGACAATGGAAGCAGCGTCAACAACTCAGAAATGGTACCGTTTGAGCAGCCGACCATTGATCGACCCTCCTAGACAATCTTCCCCATTCATTTCCTTCAGAAGAAAGGCATTCTGACCCCGATATGCTGCAATCTTGAAGGGACCTTTCCAGAGATTCTCGAATTTACCGTGCTTACCATTTTCCTCATTCCTTGCATCCCACTTCAGCACCACATCATCTAACTGGAATTTGTCCGCCTTTTCTTTTCTGTCATAAATTTTCTTAATCTTCTCCTGCAACTTGGATGTGTTTTGGAAAACTTCTTCTCTGGTCTGTTGCAAGTGGACCATTTGATTCAATCTTCTCTGCATAGGATCATCTTCACTGCCAGCCTCCTGAAGAAGTTTGACTACCGAGGCTGCGAGAGAGATAGGAAACACTGTATCAACTCCATAAACAAGCTCAAAAGGGGACATACCAATGGATTTCTTCTAACTGACCCGATATGCCCAAAGTGCATTGACCACCCTCTTATGCTAACTCTTCTTGTTTATTTCTAGTAGCTTCTTAATGATGTTGACCAACGATTTATTAGAAGACTCCACCAGTCCATTTCCTTGCGGATGATAGGCAGTTGAGTGACCCAAAATGATGTGATATTTATGACAAAACTCTACCATCCTTTTTGATTTGAAATCTGCTGCATTATCAGTGATTAACTTATTCGGGCAACCAAAGCGAGACAAGATGTTATTTTCAAGGAATGAAATAATTACCGCATTTGTAGCTTGTCTGGTGGGAATTTCTTCGATCCATTTCGTGAAATAATCTGTAGCTGTGAGGATCCATATATGCTAACCGGAAGAAGCGGGGTGAATTTCACCAATGAAATCCAACCCCCATTGTTGAAAAGGGACACTCACCTCAATGGGCTTAAGTGGCAAAGGTTGTAGTTTCTACCTTCCTTCAAAAATCTGACATTTATGACAGCTCTTGACCACCTTATATACATCAGCAAACAATGTCGGCCAATAGTATCCCACTCTCATGACTTTATTTGTTGTTGTTTTCCAAAAAAGGTGACCACCACAGTCTCCTTCGTGGAAATCCTCCATGACCTACTTTGCTTCTTTTTCCACCAAACAATTCAACAAAACGTCGCTTGGATCTTTCCAATAAAGTGCAGAATTTAGAATGCAAAACTTGGCAGCCTTCAATTTGAGAGTTCTAGCTTTGTTTCTAGTCATGCCCGGGGGTGGTGACAAATTTTTAAGCACATATATGATATCTGAATACCACGGAGAAAGAGCAAACATTTCAAATACCTGAATTGACGAACCTTCCTCATTCTCATCAGACATAGCAGCGATCAGATTTATGTCTAAGGCGTGAAAGTTTGATTCGGCCATTAACTTTGCCAATCCCTATCCTTTAACAAGCTTTGTGGGCTTTATTTCCACATCATACTCCAACAAAGCTGCAATCCACTTGCCTCGTCTTCCTTCCGGATCTGTCTGCACTAAAACATCTTTGACAGCAGCGTTAGGAACATAAGCCAAAATACGAGAATGCAGAATATATACCCGAAAGTCTTTCAATGATTTCACAAGTGCAAGGGCTTGCTTCTCAATGATGTTGTATTTTAAGGCTGCATCTCTTATGGCTCGGCTGAAGAAAGCAATTGGTCTTTCATGATCATCTCTTTTCTGCAACAACACAGCTGCCATAGTATGCTCTGAAGCGAATGAAAACAATATAAAATCCTGAGTGTAGTTCGGGCTGATTAGAACTGGAGTTGAAGAAAGAGCCAATTTGACTAAATTGAAAGATTTTACAACCTCTTCCGTCCATTTCACTTGGCTGTCCTTCTTAAGCATGTTTGTAATCTCTCTTAGGTGTTCAGCAAGATTAGGTACAAAGAGGCGTAGAAAATTCATTTTACCATTGAAAGATTGAATCTCTTTCTTATTCCGGGGCAGATCGATTTGCTGAAT